>JASSUY010029871.1:11489-24672 GCA_032466535.1 Forpus xanthops
CATACAGGAGGTGCTGCAGTTCCCTAGTCATCCTCATGGCCCTCCTCTGCACTTCTTCCAACAGTTCCATATCCTTTTTGCGTTGAGGACACCAGAACTGCACACAATACTCCAAGTGTGGTCTCACAAGAGCAAAGTACAGGAGAAGAAGCATCTCCCTCGACCTGCTGGTCACACTCCTTTTGATGCAGCCCAGGATATGTTTGGCTTTCTGGGCTGCAAGAGCACATTGCAGTCGGCTCATGTTCATTTTTTCATCAACCAACACCTCAAAGTCCTTCTCCTCACAGCTGCTCTGAATCTCTTCTCTGCCCAACCTGCTCCTGTGCCTGAGATTGCTCCAACCCAGGTGGAGGACCTTGCACTTGTCATGGTTAAATTTCATGAGGTTGGCATCAGTCCACCTCACAAGCATGTCAAGGTCCCTCTGGATGGCATTCTTTCCCTCCAATGTATCAACCGAGCCACACAGCTTTGTGTCATCAGCAAACTTGCTGAAGGTGCACTCAATCCCACTGTCCATGTCACCGACAAAGATGTTGAACAAGACCGGTCCCAACACTGATCCTGAGGGACACCACTCATTACTGGTCTCCAGCTGGACATTGAGCCATTGAGCACAACTCTTTGTGCCTGGCCATCCAGCCAGTTCTTTATCCACTGAGTGGTCCACCTATCAAATTGATGTCTCTCCAACTTAGAGACAAGGATGTCGTGTGACCCAGTGTCAAACACTTTGCACAAGTCTGGGTAGATGACATCAATGTCCCTACCCCTGTCAATCAGTTCCATAGCCCGATTACAACCATTCCTGGTATGGTTTGGCTCCAAACAGCTCGCACTCTCCTGAGAATTTCCCAGGCATGTTTAGGGGATGGCATAGGCCAAAGGCCAATTCCAGCAGGCAATCTGTATTCAGCCATGCTTCTGGAAACCAAGAAATTAATAATGTGGACACATACCAATCAGTGCTAGTTGTCTTCTGAGCTAGATAAAGGTCACAGTCACATTTTGTGTAGAGGTAGTCTTCCCCTCTTAAACCAGGTTTTGCCCTTGTTGCCATCTCTTTCTGTCTTTCTCTCCAGATTACCAGAATACATATCCTTTGCAAAATGGGACATTTATCAGAATTACTAAGTGATCAAGTCACCCATTAGTGGATTTGCTTCCATTACTCTATAAATTGCTTTTTTTAGCCTCAGTTACATAAGAATGTATAAAATGTCTATTTCTACTTTTATGCCACTTGCAAGAAATACTACTTCCATCTTCCATAGGGTTATACATCAAAATGGAGCAAAAGATGTCCAAGACAGTGAGCTCTCATATTCCACAGGGACTTTTTCAGTTCATAGAGGTAGCACATAAAGTAATCCTCAGTATCAGAATTCATCTGATGTCCAGACACAGACCTTCCTCACCAATCACGACATTTCCACCAAGAAAAATGGTAGTGCCTCTTTAGTTTTTCCACTCAAAAATTTGCAAGCAGCTGGGGCAAGCACAAGGATTTGGCCTTCTGCCTTGTAAAGATCATGTAACTCATGGGGAATAAGTGCTTCTAGTCAGAAGTTGAATGTGAATCTGTCCTGGGTTTAGCAGTAGCAGTCATTTTTCTCCTTCTTAGTAGCTGGTGCAGTGCTGTGATTTTGACTTTCAGCCTGGGAACAGCGTTGATAACACCAATGTTTTTAGTTGCTGCTCAGTAATGTTTACTCTGACCAAGGACTTTCTGAGTCCCATGCTCTGCCAGGGAGGAGGGGAAGCCAGGAGGAAGCAGAGACAGGACACCTGACCCAAACTGACCAAAGAGGTATTTCATACCACAGCATGTCATGCTCAGTATATGAACTAGTGGCAGTTACCCGGAAGGGTTAGATCACTGCTTGGTCAGGCTGGGTATCAGTCAGTAGGTAGTGAGTGGTTGTATTTTCTTCCCTTTTTATTTCCCTTATCATTCTTATTATTGGTGGCAGCAGCAGTGGTTTGTGTTATATCTTAGTTACTGGACTGTTCTTATCTCAGCCCGTGGGAGTTACATTCTTTTGATTCTCCTCTCCATCCCTCTGTGAGTGGGGAGGAGGAAGGGGGGGAGTGAGAGAGGAGCTGCGTGGTACTGAGTTATGGCTGGGCTTAAACCACAACAGAATCTTAGGGCTTTCTCTTTATATCAGTACCCTCTTATTTTTACGTTCTGAGACCACATAAATTGCATTTATTGCCCCTTCACTTATTTCGGAATATCTCAACTGATCAAGGCAAAACTCTGTTCCAAAGCGACAACTTTAATTTACCCTTTTTAATGCATTTCCTCAAAAAGTTGTAGTGTTGTCTTTTTTTTTTTTTTTTTTTTTTTCCCTCCTTATAATGCATTTCATGAGTTTGGCAGCACTCCATCATGATTTTGAATCACAGCACTTCTTTGCAGTGCCTTTGTGTCCAGGCTTTCTGCCTTAGACCCTGCCTATAGGCAAAGCCAGCACTAACTAAATACCCTGAGTCAGATCAACATTGATTTTTCAATTCTGCCCATGTGTATTTTACCAAGACCTTTGTAGTTAACTCTGTTCCCAGTGATAACAGAAGGACAGTCCTCCTATAAATCTAATATTCATATTCATATTGTGAGGTGAGTGGGACAGTTTCCTTTACCTAGCCTGCCCCCATAAAGATTATAGCATGCCTCACATGTTGCTGGGCTCCAGTCAGCAGCTGACCCTTTCTTTGGGTTTGTCAGGTTCGGTTGCTTGAACATCTCCTGCTCATTCCGTCACCTGGCCACTGGCTCCATCCATCTCTCCCCATGCACAGCCCTCTTCCTCCAGCTGCAGCATCTTCTATTCCAGCCTTACACTGCTGTGGTTGTCTCACCTTGCCATTGCATCTGCCTGACCATCTGTTGAATCATGTGCAATATAAATAACAGCTAGTGACAAATAATAGCTACAGTTACTCTCATGTGGTAGACTGGTGGCCTTGCTGGCCACCCACCACTTCAGCTTATTTTACTTTGCAGGTCACAATTATATGGCAATCTTAAAGGGGTTTGTAATGTTAAAGTGGTTTAGAGTCCTAGGCCTAATTAATATATAATTTCTATATTTTTCTTCAAAGTGTTCATAATTATTCTAATCTCTTTTTTTTTTTTCCCAGCTATGATACTCTTCTGTGACTGGAGAGACCAAAATATAGATCCTCGTTCTATGCTTCAGCACAAAAATAAAGGTACTACACTAATTGCAGTAGGTAAGGGAAAATCAGCTTTTAAAACCAACCCTCCACATTTAGTAATTTACACCAGGAAAATACTGAGAAGAAGTGAGAACAGTAAATTTCTCTACAATCCCTTCAGTAGTACTTTGCCCTTCTCTGTATAGAGAAGGAAATGGTTTTGATCTAGATTTAGAGGTCTTTATCTTCATTGAGACCTTTAACCCATCCTTGGACATGGACTCAGTCACTGGGGTGCTGAAAACATGCTGTAGGTGATGTAATGGTCAGATGCTTTACCCAATAAAGTCACAGAGAGCTTTGCTTAGAGGCCAGTAGCAGAGCTGCAGCCTTGCAATAGCAATTTGTCCTCTATCTCACATCTTTCTGGCTTCATCTGAGTGCTGAAAATGAATTGCTCTAAACATAGCTTTGGAACTAATTGATGGCACAGATGCATGCCAAAGTAATCTTTGAACAGTTGTAATGATCCTAATGGTGAGCACAGTGGAGTGGAGTTAGAAAAGCTTTGTTTTTCACTTTCATTCCTGATTTCGTTCAGGGATGTTCACAAAACTACTACATTTGACAAAGTGCTTGTTTTATTCCCCAGCTGCCTTGAAAAAACAAGCTGATGACAGATTTTCAATACAGATGGGTTTGTTTGGGGAAAATATGCCTAGCAAGCAGGCTCACTTTTTAAGCAAAGTTATTTCAGTTTATCATGCTCGGCTCTCAAGGCATACAAGCTTCTCCAGCAAGGGGAGCTGCTGGGCTCAGCTTAGGGGAAAAGTGCTTTTCTGTTGTCTAAGGGGAATTTCCAGCTTCTTTTTTCCTGTTGAGGATGGTCTTGCACTCACTGGCAGAAGGTGCTTATTTCTGCAGGTTGAAGATGAGCAGGGGTTTCCAAAACACCATGTATAATTCACATCCTACCTACCCTCACTATGGAACTGCCTGTGAGGATGCTCTCTGCCGCTCCTCTGCTCAGCTCACTCCTGTACAGACCCTGCAGCAGCACTGAGGTTCACAGTACCTGGCAGTAAAGAGATGCTCGATATACTGTACAACCAAAGCTGCCTGGTCACAGCTGTAAGTGAGCCTCCCAGGGGCTATGCACCCTCTGCACATCTATGCTGGAAGTTGAGGTACCTGTGCAGCAGCCTGTAGTCAGCAGTCTTGGGGTGTACACGAGCAAGGCACCTCTAATTGCACTGTTGGCACCAATTTGATCTTTGGCAGGGCTTTACAGATACACACACAGGCTTTGAAGTTATGAGTGATTTTTTACTCAGTTTATCTGGTCAACTGGAACTTGGAAAGGCATAGAAACTGTTGATGTGACCAAATTCTCAGTACCAGCAGTCTGCAAATAGGTGGTATTGATCTGGAGAAGGGGAAAAACACCCCTGAAGATGCTCATCTTCTCTTGCTTCCACACCCTCCTCAACACAGTGCACATACAGTGAATTTCCCTTCTCCCTTTTCCCTAGGCTACTAGGCTCCCTGTGCTTTTAGCATGATGGTGGACAGCACTTATTTGTTTTCGATGGGGATTTTCAGGAAAAAAAAATGATCATTCTAGGTTGAGTTAAAAGTGATTAAATCCCCCAGGAGCTCAGTAGTGTTTTAAAACATATGTGACGGGGAGGAACCATTTTTCATGCATCCTAAAGAATATAGCTGACATATGGACCATTCAAAGGAAATTTTGTTCAGGCCATTGGCCATACATGAATGGCCTGACTTACACAGTGGGGATCCAAGTGATGACAGGGTTCTTATTCCAGGAGCTGGGTTTTCTAGGTAGCAGGAACAAGTCCTGTAGATGCTAACCATGCTGCAAGCTCTTGGAGACAGTATCAGACCCAGAGGAAGCTGGAGGGGCAGGGGTAGGCTGAGGTTGCACAGTAACACTGGGGCAGGCTCAGGGTGGGTAGAACACTGACTGCAGCAGTATCCCAGCAAAGCCTGCCCCATGTGCTCCCACTTATGCTTCTCTCCATCACAAGCTTTCTCCTGGCCATACCCACTGGTAGTTGCTGCCCCAGCCACTGCTTTACTGTAAGTGCGCTCCCTTGCAATGCTGCAGGTAGGTTTAGCACCTCAATCATCTTCCCACTAAATACTTCCAAGGCGTCAGAGAAACACCTCATAAATCTTTTTACCCCCCTGGAAAAAAGCCCCAACAAAAAAAACCAAACCCACAAAACCAACAACAAACCACAAGGAAGTCCAAGGAAATAAACCCTTAAATCGAATTTCTTGCTTTAAAAGTGCTTTACATATATCACCACCAACCAGCATGTAAATTTTAGTCAGCTACTGGACTAGTCTTTTAAAGAAGTTGAAAAATGGCCCTGTGTCCTCAAAGGACACACCTGTTATCTGAAACAGTTTTTAACCAGCTTGTTAAGCAGCTTTGACAGATCAAAGACCCCAGACAATGGGCACAAACTTTAACAATAGTTTAGCCTTGAGCAAAAGCTTCTGTCAAAGCAAGGCTTGTGCCAGTAGTATTATGGCCTGCAATTGAAAATAAATTTTACTTGAATAAGTACCTCAGCCCGATCAGAGGCACTGCCGCCAGGGAGACAAAAGCAGTTGGGGATAAGTTATTGACTCCACTGACAGCATGAATGAAGTTCATTATGCCAGCCCACTCTTGGTAAATGTGTCAGGTTTTAAACTGAATTAGGTGGCAGGTGCATGGACCATTTTCCGGCCCCCCTTGAGACAGTAGAGGGCCAGCCATCACCTGATTCTACAGACAAATGTTTAGATTTGGTTTTCATATCACATGGGCACAAGTGACAGCGTATTTAAATCATAAATAAGGCTTCCTGTGAGACCCAATCTACCCCTCTCTTTCTCTGTCTGCTGTTGCTGCCTGGCCATGCTCTGGCCATGTCGCTTACTGCACACTGGAGGTGGATTTGCCTCTCTTCCACAACAGTGCTACAGCCTCCTTTCTGGTCCTTCTTCTTATTTGCCATAGGAGTGTGCAGGGTTTGGGCTTCCACAGGCTGCCCCCAAGGTCCAGCCCCTGTCAGAGGGAAGGCCAAACCCTTCTGCCCCTATGCAGGTAACACTGCGCACAGTCACATGTTTCTGGCTTTAGTAGGGTCCGGAGCAAGCCCACCCATAGCCAACATTATATATATACACATATATATAACACATATATATATATACACATATATATAACATATATATAACACATATATATGTGTGTGTGTGTGTACGTGTGTGTGTGTGTGTGAAGAGATTGAATCCAGACACCCTCCAGAAAGGCTTTCTATAGTAAAACAGTATTTAATCCTTGGAAGCCTCTGATGACAAACATCACTGCAGTTTCAGAGAACTGCAGGCCAGGTGAGAAAGAAGTGATGTGAAACGCATACATAGATATATGTGTGTAGGTGTGCACAAAAAAACACATATAAAATTACAGATGCATCTGCACATGTACCAGTGTTTAAAAAAATCACTAGAATTCAAAGAAATGAGTTGATAACCTGCCATGACAGTTCAATATTCCTCTGCTTTAAGATTGAACTGCAACTTTAAGTTGTATCATTTATTTTTCGTCTGCATATTTTGCTCAAAAACATTTTGGTTTATAGTCTGCCAGGGCCTAGAAGGATAATGCAAGATCAGCTGAACTTCAGATACTTTGGATGCCAGCTCTCATTACTTAATCATGAGACACAGGACTATTAAGACTCTTAAAAATGAAAGCCCAGTTCTCTGACCAGGGAGGGAAGAGTTGGCATATGCCTTTGGCTGCATGCCTTATTTATGTTAATGAGCGAGTAAGATTCCTTCCTCCTGTGAGGGGGGATGAACATTTCTTCTGAAACTTTTGGGATGTGCTGCAGTGTTGGTTACAAAGGGGAGCCATATTGATGGTAAAGGCTTTGTGGTTGCCTGCTTAATAGCCTCTGAACCAGCCACCAAAACTTTAGTAAGAAATACCTATGCCTTTTCTCCAAGGAATCCAAAAGGCTGAACTAACACTAGCTAGTCCTTGCAAGACTGAAGATCTCTCTGAAGAAAAACATTTTTGCCATTCCTCAAAACTGAAAGCCAGTTCAAAAATGAAGGGGTAAGACTTGTTCAATGTCACAAGCAAGTCAGTGGCAGATTCACACTCCAGTAGGTGCTTTAACCATCAGACAGTGCTTCACCCCGCCTAACATGACATTGCTAAAGACGCAGTTGGCTCAGCTCACAGTTGTATTTAGTACACCTGTTAATATAGATGTATCAAACCCTTTCTTTTTCTGGCTCTGGTACAAGTAGGCCCAGGAAGTCTCACCCGTATACCCACAACAGGAGAAAGCGTTTCTTTCCCTCTTACACAAATCCAGAAAAACAAAGTAAATTTATTCTTTGGGGCTATCTAAAGACTGCTGTGTGTCAACACACAAAAATCATTTCTCACAGTGGTATCACTTGCTGGATGTGTTCCTTCCCTCCAAATACAGCAGATGGTGTTTCATAGTTGGTCACAAATGGCTGTCAGCGAGTGTTTGTCTGCCTGCCAGTAACCTGTAGTTTGGGGACTCCCTTGGAGAGTGTACCAGCACTGACTCTGCTGATAGCAGCATCAGAGAAAATGATCTGTCCTTTCTTGTCAGGCACAAAATTAGCCATCTCACTTTCAAACTGTTGACAAGGGGGTTATGAAAGGCATAAGGGCTGTGCTGGCCCAGATGACGTTTCTTCAGCTCTGGTTTGAGGCAGTTAGCACTGAAGCTGCCTTTACTGCAGTCACTATTGACCTCTGGTGAAAGATGGAGATACAAGCGCAGCCCCCTCCTGGTGTCAGGATTTTGGCTGGCATTTCTACCACCACCTTTCCCAAGATCAGTTTAGATTTCTCTTGCCCAGCGTTAGCAAGAAGGAGATGACCTTTAGTGACATTGTCTTGTAGCAGTAAAAAGCCTTTAACAAGATAAAGGTCCCAACCATCAGACAGGTTTGCTGCTGGCTTCATATGCATGGAGAGAGGGCAGCCAGCCAACCCAGCATCAACTGTGACTGCAACCTTGCCCCAGCATCAGGGAAGAGGAAGGACTGGAGAAATGGGAGACAGCAGTGATTGTATCTCCCAGTCAGTACTGGGAGACCAACTATCTCTGTCCCCAGCACCTGAAACAGGAAACAGTTTTGGAAGCTTTGCAGCAGCTTGTAATGACAGACATTACTTTGTTGGTACACATCCACATTTCAGGGACGCACAGCTACAACCCCAAATGATTTATTTCGGCAGAAATCTTAAAGATGAGTTCATGGAGCAGAGCCAAAAGCTCTCCATAGCAGCTATCTCAGGGTCTTCTGCCTCTAGAGCAATTTCTGTTGAAAACCCCAAGTAGGATCTGGGCTGATAAGCTCAGCTGGCCTCACTTTCCACTTGGCTTAGCAAGGTCAGAGGTCCCCTTGAGGTACATTATCTGCCTGGCAGAGGTAATGTGTGCTACCCATGATTGGGTGGCACTGCTGTCAAAGGGATCTCGAGGCAGGGTGCATACCCAGCTCTCCAGCTTTCACACATATTAGAGAGCTGATGTATGCGTTAATCCTATGCACGAAAAATCAGGCATTGGCCAGGGAAAAAGCCTTACTCTGTTGGTGTCAGTTACTATATATAGTAATTTTGCTGCTGTAGTTCTGACCTGCTAGAAGAGGTTTACAGAAAAACTGGTTTCAGTATTTCCCTTTCACAAGGGGTTTCTAACATCACTTAATTCCTTTCCATCCCGATTATACCATCTGTGAGGAAAATGTAGACTAAACTAACATTTAAGCCCCGCAAAAGAGACATTTTAACTGCTCTTGAAAATATCAGAATGATCCATCTGAAACAAAATACCCTAAAAAAGACTGGATCGCTTAGCTTCAATTTCCTTATTTTTATTTTTTGTTGTTACTGAACTTGTGTTAAAAATAGAAAGCGTTAAATAATGAAGCAGTTAAAAGTCAGAACAAAGGTTTTATAATTTGTTGAAATAAAACCTTCCAGTCCCTTAAAAATGAAATAGTGCAGTAATTGGATTTCATGATGGTTGGTACCTCCCTGCAAATCCACTTCTTCGAGTGCAAATTTTGTTTCCCAATTAACTTTCTGAGCTACTTTCTGGAATATTCATAAAGAAACCCAAATTCACACATTAACTACAGAACACCAATGACAACAACAACCCAGAAGGGAAAGGATGCAAAAATTTTACTTAGCTGGAATCAGGCTTTGAATGAAATTTCAACTACTTCAGCAGAATAGATTTTTTAAAGACTGTTGAAGGTGGAATGCACAAGCAAAGCTGGAAATCAAGTCTCTAATCATGGTCCTGCTCCATACAGTTATAAAACTATATATAACTTTATATAACTTTTCCTCTGAGTTGCAGCACTGGATTTTTATTCTGGTTTTTCATGCATGAATAAGTCTGTTTCCATTCTTTTCCTTTGGCTACAGATTTTTTCTGAGAAATATTGAACTTATCTGAGGTAATGTCATCTGCCTGAGAATGCAATAGAACTGTAACTCAGGTGCCCAGTGAGAATTATGGAAATGCCTGTTTCACTGCAGATCAGAATGAGTACAAAAGGGGAACGGTGACCACACTGAGCTCGATCTGCAGTAGGTGCCTTGTGTCCTGGCTTGCATCCAGCAATGCATTCAAGCATGTAGTCTGAGTAGGACAACACAAACATCTAAAGTTAAACACATGTATAAATATTCTCACAACATTGCAGTTAGGAAACTCACTAGAATGTGACTAAGCACAGTTGACTGTTTCCTTACACTGGTACACCTAAACCCAGCTCAGCTTACTCTACTACCTGCTAGGCTTTTTAGTCTTCTATCTGGTTTGTCCTGATATGTTACTGAGTTTTTGTGTGTATTAGTCATATGAATGTGATGTTCATATCCTTGTACACTTCAACATAGGCTGTCAACTTAATGATAGACATGGCCAACATCTGCAGCTTCCTTTTTTAGGATCAAAGTGGAGGACATGACACAATAAGTATTCTTTTCTCAGACAGCCCTGTTTCAGGTAAAGACCCAAAGAGAAAAGACTGTTGAAAATCCTCTAGGGTGATACATCTTCCTAATAGTGGGCATTCCTTCTTGGAAAAGTCCTTAGGGACAGAACATTTTTTGTGGTTGTTTTCATAACATTTTCCGTTTTCTCCTCTGGAAGTACAAAAAGGGAGGATAAAGGAAACAGATGTCTGACAGGCTGAAGAACGCATGCAGCCAGGTGAGTTTACAACTTCCAAAACTACTACTTTCTGCTCCAGTGTGCAAAGAACCCACGCTTACAGGGAAGTACTCCCCTAAATCAGTATCTTCACTCTTACATTACCTTATTGATTTGGCAAAGACCATTGATGTTGAGTGGCCAATTCAGTGGCTAACCTGTGATTGACCAGACAAGCATTTCCAACACAGAGACATTGTTTAGTCAGAAAAAAACCTGAGAAACTTCAGAATGACGTGGTCCATTTTATGGCCCAACACTGAGGCTATCTTCGACAGCAGCTGCCATGGTCAATAGGGCTGGCTCCTCTAGTTGAACAGGAGTTATACACCGAATTTTGGATGTCACAAATTTAAACAAGAGAGCTGCCCGGCACCAGGAAGACAGTGTGCCTTTTGAGGCAGTCCGATGTTCTTATGTGCACTATGGGGAGCTCTGCTCCCACACACTGTGAATAATCATGTGCTAGTCCAGAACTCCAAAGGCAGGGATGGATCTGTGGGCTTACACGCATCAGGAAGTCCAGTAGTACCATATCTGAGCATCTGGCTTATTTTGGGCACCTGAGTATTTGAGCATCTGCCTCAAGTTGGCAGTCGTGGATGTACAGGATGAACAAGCCTAAGGCTGTCTTGTGGATTTGACTGGGACAAGAAGATGAGGAAACACCTAATGTTAGATGAGGAGCATTGTATCTCATTTCTGAGCTTTTGTACCACTCCATAAACTGAATGTTTGAAACTTAGTTTTCTAGTTTGCTGGTGCCTACTTTTCTTGAACTTGATCGCTTTTATCCTGCATTTCTCTCACTTACTTTGCTGGTTTATCTTTTTGCTGGCTTTGTTATCAAGTTGGAAAAAGTTGGGATTTTTTTTTTGTACAGGAATTTCATCCGCTTTTTGATAAAGTTGTCAAGGAAAAAATACTGGTACTCTGCCATATGGAAGCATTTATCTACTACCAAGTATGTAAATTAGATTACATCCTTGATAGCAGCTGTGTTAATTAGCATATCTTGGTCTCCTGCTTGCTAGAACTGGACTTAATGTTTGTCTTTCATTTTTTGTTTTTCCCAAAGTACTCTTGGGGCCTTCACAAAACCTGTTAACATGAACAGATCTGCCTCAGCTCCCCACGAGAGTCCCACTGGGGATTAGAAATTCCTTGCAGCATTTGCCCTCCACTGGTGTCTCTCTGGCTGAAGATCTCAGTAGGGCTGAGGAGATTAACAACAACCCCTCTGGGGACTGAGGAGATCTGCTTCGCAACATGGCTTTAAATGTTGACTGGACCCATTACAAGGCACAGAAGCTCTGCAAGAGCCCTCAAGTTAATTAGGGGAACTTGCCAAGGCCTGTCAGACACTTGGTGATCGGCACTGGATCCCTCAGACTTTTGGCAAAGCTTCGAAGACTGACATGCCAGTGAAAGGTTTTGGCTGCACTAAGAAACCACAGACGCATTCCCCCAGAGTTATCTTTACTACTTGGAAATAACTAAAGTAACAGAGATATTCTTAAGCTTCACAGCAAACCAGGTCTGATGAGCTTGCCTCCCCTAGAATTTAACCCCAAACCCTCTGAAATTCATTAGGTGGTCAAAATACCCCATATTTTCAACCTCTTTTTCTGAAAAATGAAATAATTTATATTGGTTAAAATGGTATATGAATATCCATCTTGAAAATTACTGGAGTGAAAACTGGTACTTTACAACATAGAATTGTGATAATTTACTTTGTGAAAATCCATTAGTCTCAATATAACACATTGTCAATCATTTGCCAGCCAGGGACTATAGATATTTCTGGGATAGCAGATGTTCACCTTTCCTTTAGAGGGTCATGTTTTTATAGAAATATTGCAGATATTGTTATCTGCAAGACAAAACAACCTTTGAAGACCAAAAAGGACGTGATCGATAGCAACACCAGTTCTTCTAAAGAATAGCACATTGCAGAGGAGACATGAACCAGTAATGCTAACTGCTTGTCATCTTTAGCCATGTAAACGCTATTTACAAAAATGAGGATGCTAATGTTATTGCTGCAGCTAAATTTTAACCAGCTCCCACATGTTTAGCCGGGTTTGGACTTCTACACAGCAAACAAAAGTTGACAATTTTGTTGATAGCTTTAGGTCTAAGGAACACATCCCATTACGTCCAGATGTGTTACCCTCTGGTTTCATCAGTTCAGTTATAGCATACTGCCTAATGATGCTCTGAGCTTTTAATTTGATGCTTCTTCCTTCACTGCTTTACAATGTAATTGAACAGATTTCCACAGCCTTATTGCACTTTTCCCTGCTCTCCTCTGTCCAGCTAAGAACAGCAGTAGAGTAAGAACTTGAAGGAACTTCAGGAAATCACTAGCCTCATTCTGCAAACATGTCTATGGAAAAGATTTCTGCAGGTTTATCACCCTCACCAAGCACAGCACTCCACAATGAGTAAGGGCAATGAATAAAAACAGTAACACTGTCCTTTGCAGTGTGCACCCAGACAGTATGATTTGTGTTAGGATATAAGTGATACAAATGCTTTCCAGAACTTTCATTTTGCAGTAATTTTCTGAATATAGGCATTACTACTACCAGAGTATTTGACCATCATAAAACGTGTCTGTCGTAGTTTGAGGCCCCTCAAACAGTTCTGCGCACCCCCCCCTCTTTCTTCCCCAGTCCCGGGGAAATGAGAAG
>JASSUY010029871.1:24772-44153 GCA_032466535.1 Forpus xanthops
CAGCCTAAACATTCTAAGCCGTAACTATAAACACTGGTGTTATCAGCACTGTTCCCAAGCCGAAAATCCAAAACACACTGCTCACCAGCTACTGCTTAAAGAAAAATGACTGCTGCTGCTGAACCCATGACAGTGTCCTAACATTCTCAATTAAAGCATGTTTTAGGGACTGCTTGGCTGATTTTGTATTTTCATGGAAATATTCTGCTTCATATCCCACATTTTATTGACTAATGTGAAGGCAGTACTTGTAGGGCATTTGTACAAGTCTAAACACATGCCTGTAAAGAGAAACTTCAGATGTGATCTCAACATGACACTCCTAATCTTTCCTTAATTTGACAACAGCATGAAGATCAAGACAATTTGGGACTCTGAGCATTTCCTTCTGTGAAGATACTTTTGTCTTTTTCATCTTGGTACCCTGATTCCTTGAACATCACTGTCCAGACACTCTACCCTAAATGATTGTAATTCTGGAGCTGGCCGGTAAAATTGGGTGTGAAACTACATTCTCTCATACTCACTGCCACTTTTAATTGATGCTCTGTCTACGCAGAATGACTCATTAGATTGGTATAGAATTTATGGCAATGCCAATGAGCATGAATATTGATACTTAATGTCATCACACAACAGAGTTGATGAATATGGGGAAATCCTAACATACATCAGAAGTAATTGCTTCCTCAATTTATTGGTGTAGATTCTGGGGACTAATTAGTTTAAATATTAATGAAAAGATTAACTATGACTTCTTCACCATATAATTTCTTCAGCTTTCTGCCCCTGGGCCTATTTATGTGCTCAGCTATACTAGCTCAATATCATTACAGTTCAGGACACCTGCATTTAACTTCAAGCATCTACCAAAGCAGTCTTTCAAATATGGATGTTTTCTTAATTTGGGGGTTTGATTTATTTTGCATGCCATTTTTTTCTTCAGTTATTGCTCAGAAATTGTTTTCTTTCTTTAAAGCTCTGTAGGAATATTAAAACCAAAAGATTTTGGGAATCTTTTTTCTTTCTAAATAAAGTTACGTCTGATTTTATTAGCACCAAAAGCCAGATGTTCTATGCAGGTTTTAAGTACCCTGAGTTGTATCTCTTCGTTGAAATTTAATGCTGGGAAAAGCAGTCAAGTAATTCGCAAGCTTTAATCTCGGTATTAAGTTTTGTATTAGCAATAAAACAGTTTGTTCTCTTGAAAATAACAATTTGTATTGTGTTTAGAATGAGTAAATGGAAACGCTTTTCTTAAAGCATTTTGGGGAGTTTTTCAGCTATAAACCACTCTCACAGAGGCAGCTGGGGATTCATAAAATAAACTTCTTTGGATTATAATACTAAACCACACCCAGTCAAATGTAACGGCACATTGCTTTTCCAATCTATGCTAGTTTATAGATTTTCATATTGCAGTCTACCATGTAAGATTATTTTCTGAATGTGAATACAATTTTTATGCCAATACACAGAGCCTTGGGAGTTCTGGGCAGCGTAACAATGACAGCAATGTTTGTCTACCTGTATTTTGTTTGGCAGTGTTTACCTCAGGGCAAAAGCCAGATCAGAGGTTGCAAAGGGTATTTCCATATACTACCATGAGAAAACCAGACCCAAAGAACAGTGTCACTGTCAAGTGAGTGTCCAGTCAACCATCTTGATTTTTTGCCCTTGCCATGTATGCAATATTAGTAGCACAGGAAAAAGAATTTGGAGATAGTAACCTGCTGCAATAAATACAATTTGCATTTGACTCTTTGTTTAAAACAGAAATGTGAAATTCTGCTGGAAAATATTAAACCCTTCCATACTGAAAACACTGACAGTGTGTGGAGGGTGGGACAGGGTTTGTACAGCTAAGTGCAAAAATTACTTTTTGTTCAGGTAAAACTTTGTCAGTGCAAAATGATGAAATCTTTATTTTCCTCAGAAGTAAGACCAGACTTCGACTAGCACCTTCTAATAGAAGTTCTAACACAAGCCAGCTATAACTCAAATTAAGAAGGTTTAAAATTTTTGCTGGAAATATTTTCTATAGCGCTCAGACTACATCTGTGGTCAGGCGTGTGCATGGGAATGCACTCAGTTTCCATGCAGATGGACATCAAATTTTGTGGTGAAATAACCCATTCGTTGAAGATGAGGCGATACTTCTTCATCCTTAGCCACGGCCTGGCCCCTACCCAGCACTGTCCATCCCAGGGATTTTCCCGCGGTGCCTCAAGCAAAGCCATGAATGTGGCTTTGAGAGTGATCTTTCTGGTCCATGTCTTTTCAGGTGAATTTTTCTGCCTTTTAAAATGGAGTGTGCTCTTTGAAAGATGCAATTAGGTGGGACCTTGTGGACTTGCAAAGGGATCATCTGAATATCTGCAGACCCTTTTCTCTCTAAAATGATGCAGAACTGGGCAGGTCCTCCTAGATAAAGTCCATTCCCTGCTATTACACATTATTTCATTGTGTGATTGGAACACTGGTGTTGCCTCCTGTCACTGCTGGAGACCTGGTGAAGGGTGGAGCAGGTCACGCTGCAGTCATCAGTGGGAAGCCTGAAGTATCATGCCAGTGTAGGTTACATATCCCATCTTGATGGAGTCAGCTGGTTGCAACTGAAAAGCTTCTAAGATTAAAAGGAATCATTGTGGAGGTGCTTGGAAAACATAGCAAGCATGAGCCTGGCTTTTCCTGATTTACCTTATATGTTGTAGCCCTTAGCTCCAGGGAGGAAGCATCAGTTTTGCTGGTCAGGAAGCATCTTCCCCAGAAAAGATTTTGATGAGCAGCCTGTGTGTGGGTAGAATGTGCCATGGGAGACTACCGCAGGTTGATATGAGAGATGATATCGGAGATTAGTTAACCGTATGGGCTGAGTCCCAGGGGAGGTGTGTGAAATGAATCAGATTAAACAAAATTGATAATGTGAATACTTAATCAAACAGACAAAGGTAGTCTGCACAGCTAATTAGGGGCAAATAGAGCGTCCCTCTTGTACCTCATTTAACTGACAAATTGTGCAGACAGTTTTAATGGGAGTCTGTTTAGCAAAGAGAAGGCTGTACAGTTGACAGCTTGGCAAAATGTGGTTTCTGTAACACCACATGATGCTTATGGAAATTAGCCTGGTGCAGCTGAGCTCCGAGTAGGTAAGAGCTGCCCAAACTCTAGTAAAATGGTAAAATGGACCTTTTGTAGGCCTCTGCTCTGACTTCTTAAAGGGACCTAGCTGCTTTTCTGCAGGCTGGCAAGGAACATTGTTGAAGAAACAGAAAAGATGGTTACAATACCATAAGACTTCTCTTGTAGTCAAGAAGGCAGATTAAAATTCAGACTACAATACGTTAGCTTATTGAGATTTTCTGGTTAGATTCTTTGCAAAACCAAGTCATTTTCACAGCTTCTCGGGAGGTATGTAGATATGAATTATCATAGAATCATAGAATAGTTAGGGTTGGAAAGGAACTTAAGATCATCTAGTTCCAATCCCCCTGACATGGGCAGGGACACTTCCCACTAAACCATGTCACCCAAGGCTATGTCCAACCTGGCCTTGAACACCGCCAGCAATGGAGCATTCACAACTTCCCTGGGCAGCCCATTCCTGTCAGTGTTTTACATAGGAAGAAATGGCAGTGAAAAGTAGTCAGCTAATCCTTGCAATATGGACCAGCTCCAGAGTGGTCAACCAAACCTGGGGCCAAAGTCCACCTTCTGCTACAAGAGTATCTCTGCTGCATTGTGGAATGACTCTCTCAACAGATACAGGTCTCCATTTCTTGACCCCTGAGTAACACAGATGTCAAGCTGTCAAGCTTTTCCACAGTTTCTAATAACCCCTTCCTTTGCACCCATCTCCTATTCTTCTCCATAATAACCATATCGTTAGTTCCCTTTTCTTGCATGTCCCCGAGGACCACATGCCTAGCCCTTTTCTACAGGAAAAAGAAGGTGTTTGGATATTTTGCAAAGCCTGATAAGAGACTTAAACATGAGTTGGAGACCAAGTCCTCCAGGAAAGTGAAACAACTGGCCACCTTCGGCTACTTCTCAGGGGCCTTCACTAGATCTTTCATGAGCTGTTGCTGTTGCACTGACATAGGAAAGCAAAGTTCCTTTGCTGGTAAAGAGAGCACAGCTAAATATGTGAACTTTGTGCATCTGCATCTGTTTATAGGTCATGATTTCTAGCTGATAAATGGGAGAGACTTGTGAGAGGTTTAACAAGGGATTTTGACCAAATCTTTTTGTGTTGGCTCTGCTGCAAAGACCACTCTGCTTCATACTGAGTGTCACCAGGAGAAGAAGGAGTCTTGCTATCCCTGTACAACTAGATAAGGATAATATAAATTTTGCTGGGAGTCATTGTGGGACAGGGCACCCTCTATGGTTAAAGCTCTCTTTTAGTTTCACTGATCACTAGACAACACAAGATTTTGTCAAGTATATATTAGCACATCCATGAGTGTTCACAGCTGTGTGTTTACTTACACCTGTGTGCACATATATGCTATGTTCATCAGACAAGCAATACATTCTGATCATAACATTAGCACACTCTAATGCTTGGAGAGTGAGAAGTCTGAGGCTGCAATGCAGTGACTTTCTACTTCATGCTGGCCATTTCACTCAACTTTTCTGTACCTCAGCTTCTACACATAAACAGGATTATCCTTGTTACCTTAGAGCACTATTTGAAAGAGATGCCATCTTCACCATGGTCCTTGGTGGTGAAACACAGGATTTGATGTAGGTCAGATTCTTACCTAATAAAAACTGGAGAGCCCAGTCAAAATCATGTGTTGGAAGTGTCCAGGAAGAACATGCAAAGCTCAGGGAATTTGTGGTTAGTGCTTTTGTGACTCATTTGGGAATCATGTTATCTTCCTTCCTTTCTGGCTGAGCGGAGCTTATCACTTCCGCACTGCAAGAATTTCAGCAGAAAAATTGAGTGCTATCATCTCCACTATAGCGTGGAGTGTTGTCACATTTGACATCTGACTTATGCTTGAACATTATCCACTGTTGAAAGGCATGACTTTATGATGGAACATAAAGATGGTAAACATATGCCCTGAACATTTCAGGACTGAAGTATATTATATGTGTAATAAAGCTGCAAAGGCAAGGCACTGCCTGGAGCTAATGCTTCATCTGAATTCACTTCTGGAGTTCTCCTTGTGGAGCTCTGTCCTTCCAAGGAAATTCTGTAATACAGAAATTGTAGAGAAACTAATTAAAAGGTGGGAAAGAATGGGATTTTTTTAATCAAACCAATATTAAATGTCAGTTACAAAGCTTAAGATTTGATCCTTGTACAATTGTGGATTATTTTGGCCTGTTTGTGCTAGGTTTTTAATTTCATATTGTTGTGGTTTAACCTCAGCTGGCAACTGATCCGCACACAGCTGCTTACTTACTCCACCTCCAGTGGGATGGGAGTGAGAATCAGGATGGTAAAAATAAGAAAACTCATGGTTTAAGATAAAGACAGTTTCACAAGTAAAGTAAAAGCTGTGCACATAAGCAAAGCAAAACAAAGAATTAATTCATTAGTTCCCATGGGGAGGTGGGTGTTCAACTGTCCCCAGGATAGCAGGGCTCAGTCATGTGTAATGCTTACTTAGGAAGGCTAACTCCATCACTCCGAACATCTTCCCTTCCTTATTCTTCCCCCAGTTTATATGCTAAGTATGAACACCATATGGAATACACCTTTGGTCAGTTGGGGTCAGCTGTCTTGGTTGTGTCCCCTCCCAGCTTCTTGTGCACCCCCAGCCCATTCACTAGTGAGATGGCATGAAAAGCAGTAAACCAGCAATTCCTGTTCTTCGCCCTGGTGACATACTCATCTTAGCCTACCTTCACTGATGTGAAATAGAGGTAATGGAAATTTCCTACAGCAATACAAATGTTTGATTGTGGCAGTTAGAATCTGGAGAGCAAAAGAAAGAAGGAAAGGATGAATAAAAAATGAAGAAATGACCAGGCAAAGGAACAAAAGAGAAAGAAACAGAAAAATTATGGGGAAGCTTCTGTCTGAAGGCCCCAGATCCCTCTCCTACACTTCTGAGGAGCAGCCTTTCTGTCAAGAAGACACAATCCATCTATAACAGTGGCTGCAAAAGCCTTTGGGAATCAGGAGGATTTCTTTTTTTAACCTCTTCTCCAACTTGTTAAAGTCTGAGTAAATCCCACCAGCTTCCTCATGAAACGCTTGCCTGAGCAAAAGTTTTTCCAGAGCATTTCATGAGGTTCACATAATTGAAATAGGAGGGGGTTTGAGCCTGCTTCAATAGAGCGGTTTGAGTTAATTGATAAACCTTCCCTTTTTATTATCACTGCTACCCTTCTGTCTGAAAGGCAGAGAGATTTCCTTATGGGATTTGAGCAAATATTGGAAATTGCAGTGGCAAATTAGCAGGGGCCACAAACCAGAAGTGACAGCTCAAGGAGGCTGGTGGAGGGAGTGAAGCAATCCTTTACCAGTAGCAATTGGCCAGACTTATCATATGGACTAATCACAACAGAGCTGGTGAAATAATGGGCACCAGATGTTAGCGCTTTGTAGACGTTGGCTCTCTGGAGATCAGCTCCGCCAAGCGAGCTCCCCCGGAGCAGGAGCATGGCTCTCATCTATTAATAGGACAAGGGGCTGCTGGTCAGTGACTATTCCACATATTTAATTGGTGATGCTACAGCCCCTTTTCCCAGCTTAAGGAGTATTTACATTCAGGATGAGTATTTCCATGGCTTGTGTGCCTTAGGGTCATGGCCCTTCCTTTTGTTAGAAATTCTCATGAACGAGTGAGTGAGAACTAGCAATGCAATACTTCAAATCATTAGTACTTACCTCCACAGAGGTCTTTAATAGGGATACTTCTTTGCAAAGTGCTGAATATGCCCCCACAACCTTCTACAGCTGCAAAGATTTTACTGACACAGTGGATAGGAGGGAATGAGGTGGGGATGTTTGCCTCAGGAACTCTGCAGAGAAAGCCCTAAACTGCTCCCCGGAGCCCAGGAGCTGCAAATCCAGACAAAGTAGACCCTTATTCTTACACGTTTTGCTCCCAAACCAGGTCTGGCCACCATTACAGGATTAACTTATGTCTCTCTAATTATTTGTACTAAGCTTGCTTGACAAGACAGAGATTTGCAGTTAAGCCTCTGGTAAGAGCATTGCCACTAGTGCTGCTGTCAGCTGAAGCATGTGTGCTGTGCCATTGCTCAGAGGGATGATGGGGGTGTGGATGAGGTTTTGTGCAAGAAATCAAACCCAGCCAAGTAGTTAACCTGCTGAGTGCGTAAAGAGGGACTGGGATATTGCCTGAAGTTGAACTGGCACAGAAGGCAGTCACTTAAAATAGAACAAATATATGTGAGACCTTTTTGCTGTGGTTTGTTCTAAGGGAACCACTCTGCAGCATGCCAGTGCTGGGTGCAGAGCATGGAGCTTCTCCTCTCTTGTCTCCAGCACTCCCCAAACAGCTCTGCTCATTCTTCCTTTCTTTTCCCCTTCCCCTAAGGTGGGATGATGCCGAGTGTGATTTCAGTCAGACAGGCCCTGTTCTTCCTATGTGATCTGTCCATCTGCCAGTGCAGGACTTAGGCATGGGGAAAGACCCATCTCTGCAGAGGGGTCATACCATGGATGGCCTGTTAGGATATTGAGCAATTAACAGCCAAATTTCAGCCAAAGCATGTTACAGGTCCTGACCACTGTGTCCAAAAGCAGAGGTGCAGGCAGTCCTGTCTCTGCTTACCAAGGTACTTCTTGGCCAAGAAGAAAAGTGCTGTGATGAGGAGAAGCTATGATCATAACCCTTATACCCATAATAAATATAGTAATTACAGAATTATAGGGGAAATCTTAAACAGTTTTGATACAAACATATACTACATAGTCCAATATATTTCAACACATTTTTAGGCCAAGTATGACTACAGTGCTCCTAGGTTTAGAGTGGGCTTGTGTGTGGCTGGAGGGAGTGGAGGTACCTCTGTCCCATCCCTGCAGAAAGGACATGTTACCTCTCCCTTAGGACCTTCTGTAAGCAAAAGTGAGAGGTAAAGTTTGGAGCATCTTTCAAGGGTAAATGGTGGCTGTTATCTGTCCTGGACTTCCAAGTGGGATTTCAGTTTCTCTCTTTGTTTTTTTTTTTTCAATGGTCCCTAGCATTGAAAGGTTTTTCTAGACCTTCGGTTGTTCTAGATGCTTCCCTTTTTACCTTTACACCTTTCAGAAAACACTGAGCGCTTTCTCTCTGAAAACAAAGAGAGCTCACATTTTGTTTACTAAGGAGGCCAGGTCAGGCTGGGCAATGGAAACCATTTGTTACTTTTGAAATTCAGCGCCTGGGTTTTAAAGGGAATGGCAGCACAAAAAGAGCTATGCTACCCTCGTGAAGGGGATACTGATGGTAAAAACTGACCTTTGGTCTTGCATCTCTGCTTACTCATAGCTGGTAAGGACCTGACATATCATGGAGCTGGGATGTCACCAGGTCGGTTATAACAGTCATTAGAACCAAATGAATCTGGAAACACAGCTCACTGTTCCCCAATAATGCCTTTGTTTTTTACTGTCAACTTTAACACTAAACTACATTAACTTTACTTTTGCTCCCTACAATAAGATTTCAGTGATATTTATAAAAACATAAGATTTTTTTCCTTGGGAAATTTATCAATTTTTGTGTGGGAAGGAGCTTTGGAAAGCTGAATTGGTGGAGGCAGAACTGACAGCTCCCATTTAAATGCCAAATGCCCCTTCTTAACTTCAATCTGCATCTAAAGCAAAACCCTCATGCAAGACACAGACATTCCTTGCAGTCATTAATGCTATTCCTGTGGTCCCCCAAGAGTTGTAGTTTTTCCTTTTGACACTTAAGATCAAATGATCAATCACTGAGTACTTCCTCCTGTATCTGGATTAGCAATCAATTGCTGTTCTCTGGCATATGCCAGGAGAGTTTTCTTCTCCCCTCTACAGGATGCAATTCAACTTGATGCAGCAGATTGTCTTTGCAATAGCAATCACCAGCCTGATGATGCCTGGTGAGTGTTGCAGGAATGCCCAAACCAGAGAAATGAGAACGGAAAAAGTCGGAGGGTTTCTGTCAACTCTCACAGTGGCGGGAACATCCCCTTTTCCCGATGCCTTTCAAGCATTGGCAGAGCCATTACCAATTCTATAGCTGCATTTCCCTGCATTTGGGGCCATCTGTCTTTACTCTTTCCATTCTGAAGTCAGAAAAGAAAATTATTTTCACATTAGCGACTCATTAAATGGCCCCAAACTTGTAGCACAATCACTGCTGGAGCCAAACCCATTGTTTTTACACTTCCAAATACCTACTTGGAGGTATTGTTCAGAGAGCAGGGGGCTGGCTTGCAGGACCTTCTGTCATGCACATGGGCAAGTGGGTGGGGTGGAGCCTTGTCACCCTCATCCATCATTCTCCATCAATGTCACCACCACCTGCAGAGACATTACCCCCAGTCAGTCACTCACTCGGTCATTTATTACTGTCCATCAGCATGAGCAGAAGAAGAGGATATGAGGAGTCAGTATCAAAGCTGGTAAGACTCTTAAGGCTTAAGACAGTGGAGGTATTGAAGACCATTCAATGACTTAGAGAAATTGCACTTTGAGCTTAGTTTAGTGGCATAAAGAAGACCTCAGGAGGTCAGGTACAGTGGGGATACTCACCGTGCAAAAGCTTGAGGCTGTTGCTGATTAATCCATGCAAAAATACAGTGCCTTTGACTGGGGAAAGACAGAAAAGCAGTTGTTTCAAGAAGGCTATGCTACAGCAGAATCTCATCACCCACTTTTATGCTTCTTTAGCTAATGGTGATAGGGGAAACAGAGGCTTCTTTTGAAGATCCATCTCAAACTTATGCTGAGATCTCCTTCAAACCCCCTCAGTTTCTCCACCCTGGAGTAAATTACTCACTACCTCACTAACAGGAAGTGTGTGATCAGTGGGGACAGGAGGAACAGGTCCTCTGCCAAATAGGTTGTGCCAACCTCAGTGGTCCTGCTCTGGTAAAAGTACATGGAAGAGCAGTGACAGGGGAGTCATTTATGTGAGCCAAGCCATGAAAGGGCAAATGCATTTCTGTGCTGCTTGGCAAAGCCCATGACAACATCTGAACAGCTTCTAAAACTTCAGCCTCTGAACCTGCCTCTGAAATCCTCTTTGGGAACAACCAGAGCCCAGCAGCTTGTAACAGATATTGGATATGGTATCCTCTCTACACAACTTTTCCGAAGTGGTTGTGTTATTGAGGCTTTCCTGAGAGCTAATGCAGGTCTTGGGAGATGCAGCTGCATTTTGAGGGCTGAGCAAAATATTTCCTGAGTTGCATATGAAAAGCCTTCTGGGAATCGGAGGATATTAATCAATTTTAAATGTACCCTTCCTTGCCTTTAAAACTCAGAGCTCCTCACACATTGTCAAAGCTTCCCCAAGCCCTTTCTGTCCCTGGAGCTGGTCACTGTGAAATGAAGACAAGTTGCAGCATAGCTTATTAGGGGAACTGGGGTGTTTCCGTTTGTTTAGATTGGTACAGAAAAGGGTTTTTCACAGAGGCCGTGCTTTGACAGTCCTATCCTCCCCCAGGCTGGTTAGCATTTAGCGAGGAGCGGCTGACAAAGCTCCTGGGCCACGGAGGGAGATCCACAAGGTGCTTGCAGCTGGCACAGATACCTCATTAGAAATTCATTTTTTCCTGTCATAATAACAAAGTGCAGAGCAGCGGTGGCAACATACTTTCGTATGGGAAAGCACACAAAAGGGGACAGCTGAAAGAAGCTGTGCTTTTCTCCTGTATTTCCAGCCCCACAGAAGCATCTTCAAAGGAGGCAGCCTTGCCCGTCCGCCGCACCCTCTCAGCCTGAATCGCTTGAATGGCATTTTATACACCTACTGCACCCTGGGGCCAGCCAGCCTCTGGGAAACCCATTTACCCGGCCCCGCTCCTTCTCCCGGCGTTTTGTTGTTTCCTACCCCGCGGAAGCAGCAGGCAAATAAAAACGACACCCCCAGCTCCCTTGGAAGCATTTCTGAAACTGTGTTCCCAGGCAAGCGGAGCCAACTTGGTTTGCTCTGGGCAGGGTGGGGAATGGTGGCTGCCTCATTCCCCTTTCTGTTTATTTGTATGGTGAAGGTGAAGAAATAGATTTAGGAGGGTTTAGTGAGAGGGGAGTAGCGCTGCTATTGCTACCATCACTGTTGGGGTAATGCACAGATGAGCGCTAGTGAGAACCCTAAACAGTCTCTGTGGAGATGGAGAGTGGCAGTGAGTGATCCTTCTCATGCACAAACACCTTGATGCACCTCCCCAAAGCTAATCAAAGAGAGTGGTGGGTTTCTGAAGGTCAGGATATCTCATCTTAAAAATGTAGAGCAGAAGCCTGACAAAGATTGTATTTAAAAATCTTGGCTTTGCTTTCCTCCCCACTTATTCTTTTCCAGCTTTTCCTGCTTTTATTTTTTTTTTTCACTCTACATTGCCACATGTATTACAAAAAATTAGGAGGATGAAAGACAGACAGAAGGTGAGCAATCAGTGCGGGAGTAGGAAAGGCCTGAGAGCCAAGAGCTGGAAAGTCCTCAACCTAAGTATTTACAAATCAGAAACTTTCCTCTCATACACAGACCAAAACTGTATGTAATAGTCTCCCTTCTCCAACCCCAGTGACTCTATGATTCTGTGATGAGGGGTTTATCTTATTAAAAAAAAAAAAGAACCAAAAGTCAAAAAAGATCCTTGATATAAAAATCTAGTCCAATCTGTCACATATTAAACACACACCTCACAGTCACACCACTCCTCTCTAATACAGAACCAGGAAGCCTTGGCAGAAGTGCAGTTTATGAACCTAGTTTAATCACTCAGTCTGAAAGGGAAGTTCCAGGGGGGAGCACCAGGCAGAGTACTGGTGCAAATGAAGTGCTTGCAGTTTTCTGCAAGAGAAATCTGAATCCCCACTTAGCTGTACTTGGCAGCTCAAAGACACCAGCATCAGAAATCCTGGGTGGTGGGACTGTGAAGGGCACTGCAGACTGTAAGACAAAGACCACTAGGCAAACCTTTAGCACATTCCAGGAATGCCATCATCTATGCAAGAATAATATATAAATGCCTATTCTATTCAAGAAACCAACTGCCAGATAAAACTACGGATCTTTTTTGCCATATATATTGGCAATAGAGTTATGTTCAGCAAATGGGGATTCACTGTAGCGTGGATACATGTTTAAAGTGCCCAAATGTACTAAGTCTAATTTTAGGCACTGTGAGAACCATTATCTAGCCCTCCAGAGAACTCTGGCTGTCTCCACTGCCTAAATGGGTAGGGACTAGAATGGCTATCTTAACTTCAGGCTATTGTAAACTTAGTTAGACTCTTCCATTCCTCAATGTCACATTTCAGACGTAATTTAGTCAAGGGTACTGAGCATCCTTCTTAAAGTCACTTATGGCACAAGTAGTAATCAGCAAGCACAAAGGTATTTGGGATATTCTGAAAATGGGCACCTGGGGAGAGCAGGGATGGGAGTATGAGGAGCACTGAGCTGAATGTGATGATGAAACTCAAAAAGAGACATAAAACAAAGGCCTCTACCACCATGGCCTGTAGCAGGAATTTAAGAAACATGAGGGTGTTGTAGGAAAGAGTGCCTCTCAGGATGGGCAGGATGTTCACTGAAGGGGAGATGCTGATCTTAGCTAGCTTGAGCTGTGCAGGCATTTGGGTTGTGCTCTCAGCTCACTGGTGTGGCATAATTTGTTCTTTGTCTGCCAGAGGATTTCCAGAAGGTACCCTTGTTCTGTCTAGCTGGCATATATCTTGGTGAAGGGGGCAAGGGGGTATTGCTTTCTGCAGGGTAATCATGTTGTCCATCCATCTGCAATAAGAAGATAGGCTAGATGAGAGGAAGCAAGACTAATACAGTAAACTCAAGGTGGAATAACTTATCCAAGAAATTGAACACGTAGTCAACTTCTATGCCCCCTAGTTCAAAAATTAACTCCAGTTTGTTTACATGCAGCAGGCATAGAATATGTTTATATGAGGGTTGCATGTTACTTCTATATAAAACAAAATAGGTCATCACCGTGTTTTCTGGTTCCAAGGTTGGGTGGCACAATGAGACTAATGTCCATGTGAGAGACTGAACTCTCTTCTCCCCAAGCATGTATAACTTAGTCTACAGCACCCTCCAGGAACAATCCTCCAAATGGAGGCATTACCTAGAAAAGCACTACCCTACACAAACAGAGCTTTGCTGAGGTTACTAACCAATGGGGATGACTATGGGAGGGTGCTTGAGGCCAAGCTATGACTATGGTTACTGGTTTAGACATGGCCACCCACTCTCTGATGGAGATAGCTGTCGTGTAGAGGACTAAAACAGAGGGCACCTGTGTAGAGGTGTGAAAGGATAATGACAGTTGCGTGACCGAGAGAAGTGTTTCACCTTGTACAGCAATGTACTGGATCTACAGATGAATCCGCTGCACCTGAGAAGGCTCCTTACAGAGACTGTCAGGCAATATGACAAGAGTTAGGAGATGGCAAATCATTTGGTTAAGCTAAAATAAAAATGAACTCAGGATTAATAATGGAAAATAAAGATTTAGCACAACAAACTTGTCATGAAGGTGTTACAGTTCAAACTGTCAGAATGCAGAGGAACTGGAGCATGAACCAGGCAATAATCCAGGTGTAAGGCCACTTGGCTGCAATGGCAAGAATGATTCAGAGCAGGGATTTAAGCCTCTTTGAACTCCAGCCCCTGACAGGGCATTGCTAATTGAAGTACTGGGTGCTTGAGAGGGATGCTTCCCTTTTTCCAAGCAAGAGTCAGAAGTGGTGTCTTGGTAGAAATATGACTAATCTCAAAAAAAAAAAAATGCACTTACATAGTGCAAATTCCATTCCTGCCAAATTCTAATTCATACCATCCCTGTGGAATTTCAAAGTTATCTAGCAGTGGTTGGGATCAAGGGCTGCTTCACAGATGAATGTAAAATCCCCCTAAACACCACGACACTAAGTAAAATCCTCCTAGTTTGCAGTACCCCTTGGGCAGGAAGAGTTTCTTCTCAGTCCTGGTCTGCTTCCCTTAACCTGAGCTGCACTCATTCATGCTGTCTTTCTGATGAAGTGGATCTAGCAGTTCCAGATGGGCTCAGAGCACCTCGAGCAGCTTGTAGCTGCCAAGTACATCATGCTGAGACTTTACTGCACAGGTTGCACTGGTTAGCTGTCAAGTCCATTTGCATCATAAATGACATGGTAAATTTGATAATCTGCAGCAATCAATAATGGCTTAGGCATATAATGTCCTTCACTCAGTGTGGCCACCCACCCTTGCAGTGTCCAGGATGCACTGAGTAGTGCATGACTGCCTGATGGTGCTTGTGCAACACGGAGGGAGTGGCAAGCAGACATTGTGGGCAGCAACCATGTGGGTACATAAATAATGATGTCGGGGGGCTGCTGTTGCTAATAGATGTTCAGTAAGAGGCATTATAGTCTTGTTGGAGGCTTGGCTGTTTTATCCTGCTCTCTATCCCAGATGCCTCTTTTTTTTTTTGTTAATTGTCAATATTCTTTTCTGCTACTTCTTTCATGCACTGCATCATACTTGCATGGGGAAAAGGAAAAGAAAAAGAGGTGGTCATGGGTAGAGCTCAAGAGCATTAAGTCTCATGTGGCTATAGAAGATGTTAAAGTCAGGCGAGGTGTTTCTCCTGTCCTTAGTCCTGAGGGATGAGTACTCAGCACACTTCCTTGGCATCTCCAACAACCTTTGTAAAGGTAAACTTTTATGCATATTTGGAGACCTGGAGGTCACTGGCCTGTGTAGTACACCCAAGGAAGAACATAAGGACTGTAAAATTCAGCCTCAAGTTAAAAATTCGTCTGTGACTTCATGGTCAAAAAGCCCAAATCAGGCATGCTTATGAAAGCCTGCCATACTCTTCCATTGCTTTCCTGCTTCCCCAGCCATCACCCTCTCCTCAGCAACAGCACCTGAGAACAGAGGCAACTCATTGCCTGGTGCCCAATTTGTGAGTGAGCCTGGTGGGTTCTGTTTGCATAAAGTCCCACTCTGTGCTCCATTTCTGGTACCCTGGCCCTGCTGTGCGCTAGTAAGACCACCAGAAAGCAATCTGGACTCTTGCTTAGTTGAAATCTGGGTTGGCTTAGTTCAGAAGTGAAAGGAGGCTTTCAGTAACATTCACAGGTTTGTGGAGTTTATGATGTACTCCAGCACCACTGAACAGAATGAAAGTGATGGACTAGGAGGTGAGACTTGTGGCACAGTCTTTGGCACCCCTAATCATGGTGCAGTTATGCTCCCAGGGAGAAGAGCAAATGACCTTACACTAACCAGCTGTGGGATCATGTGGCCCTTTGACATAGCAGGCTGCTTTTTAATCCTGGTAATTGTAAGTGGGTGTCAGTCCTGAAGCAAGCAAGGTTTATGTGTTTTGTCCCTTACTGACTTCTGGCCATTTAGTTCACAGGTATGTGAAAAGCAAAACTCCTCTTGAAAAACAGCAGAGCAGAATCATGACCACAGGAGACAGGAATCTGCTGCCTGGGTTGTGCCACGTTCCCGTCAGCCCCTCTCCGGGTCCCTTCCAGTTAACTCTTTGAAAGGGGAGTTCCCCATCCCGATGCTGTCAGCTGGGAGAGGGGAGGTTGTTTGTTTTCCTCAGCATTTTTGTACATCATTACTAATTAATTTTTTGCGGCCTTGAGAGTGGCTGTTTTGAAAGTAGCAGACCCCAAAATTCGTGTATTGTGTGAAATGGAAGCCGAAAAAGTGTGAAATTGTAACAGTCTGTTTGGGGCTGATTAATAGAAATTTCTCCTGACAGTCCCCGGGCCCTTCTGGGGGTCACTGGAACAGAGCAGCTGTAAAGACAGCAGGAGCAATTTAGAAGCTGCCCAATGGGGGCTGTGCAGATTTCAGAACAAGTGGGGAGAGTCCCATGCCCTTATTCAGGACAGTGGGAGATGATTGGCCACCACAGTGTCACGTTAACATGCAGATTAGCCCCAGAGGTGCTCCCACCGGCCTCAAAAGGGTTGTTTTTTGGTAAAGGAGCTTATTGTTACTACTGTTTTCAGTCCTCCGGTAATGTCACCTATAAAGCTGCTTCTGCTGCATTGCTGTATCTCACTGGCTGTGCTTCTGCTAAAGAGCAAAATGCTAGCAAGGATAAAGTCCGGCGGTGGAAAGCGTATGCCACTGTGGTGAGGCTGGGGGCAGATTGCTTTGCTTTCCTTCCTCCTCCACGGCTGAAGAGCCATCAGCCAGGGCCAGAGCTGGGGCTGGATACAGCGCTTGGCACTGCTGCTGGGTGAAGTCCCTAGAGAAGAAGGTAGGCCAGCACTGAGGACCAGGGAGGTCAGATGCCTGCTCCTGCAAGGAGGAATATTTCCCTTGGCTCCCACCAGGCACCCAACCTGAATTGCAGACTTTTTTCTTCCTCTTTTTTGTATATATACTTTTTTTTTTTTTTTTGGGGGGGGGGAGTACCTCTATGAAGCCAAATGGTTTCACCCTAAGAAAGATACAAAAGAAAACATCAAAGTACATGTCCCCACACTGACACAAGGCTAGAATAATGGTGACCTGGTAGCTAAAGACTGGGGTGAATACTGAAAGTAATTCACTCCCTTCCATAACAATGGGGCAAGTGTGACAATGATATATACCAGGAGGGGAGGAGAGCCACTTTTGTTGAGTAACGATACCCCACAAACCCAATTGTAGGGAGATCAATACTGTCATAGGACAATCATCAAAGACCATCAGCTCATCATATTTTCATACCATAAGCAGCTCAAGGCGCCGGGGCTGCCTCTCCAGCAGAAAGCTTCAAGCGGAAATTTGAAGGGTGTGAAATTGACATGATTAATAATTATAGTTATTAGCACATGTACCAGCTGCTCATGTATGGCTTAGCCCGTGATTTATGGGGCCACAAATGCCCATATCTGCTTCTGACGTGGAAAGGAGAAGGGCACGCAGTCATGGGCAGAAAGCACAATCCCGGTGCCAGGAGCTTTCTTCCCCCCACCCCTGACAAAATTAAAAACAAAAATGGGCCAAAAAGTCACCCCTGCTCCACAGCAATGGAAGGAGCCCCTTTGTTCACATGTCTGCCTTAACGGCGGCTGAAACCTGTCTGCTCAATGTCCCCAAAGCCTTTGAAGTTTGCATCCCAGCTAACAAGGGCCAGAGTTTTCCCTCCCCCACACAACTTCATGCTGTTGCCAGGCTGCAAACAATCACCATACATATTACAGATGAAACCACGAGGACCAACAACAGAAGAAGCAAAAAACTAATTGTCTAGATGCCAGAAGTTAAAGCCTTTGTTTCCAAATGTAATCTGATTCCCCTCTCTCCCACTTCCCCCTCAGCCCCATCCTCCATTTACAATGTGGTTCATCATAGCAAATGATTTTCCTTTGATGCAATCTGAACAAATGGTTTGGAATGGCCATACACACAATATCACCACCCTGCCCCAGCAGATATGGCAGTGCATTAACTCTTTGAAGGTTATTCTTGACTTCTGAAGACTTGTAATAATGGCTTTTCCCCCCTGCCCAAACATGAAAACCTGGTTAGCACTACAGAGAAGAATCACAACCTACCCCTGCCTGTGAATGTGCAGAAATGAAGCAAGGAGAGATGCAGAGCTGTTTTCCATAATATTCATAGTGATGGACTAGTTGCACCTTGTTTGCAAGCAGGAGCCAAAGACAGTGCCCTATCCTACGGGTGCTATTTCCAGCCTGCATTAAAACCAGTAATAAAACCTCACCCTTCATCTGGATCAAGTTGTAGCAAAGTGCGTGGCAAGTATGAATGTGTCCCTGCTACCTCTTGTGACCCCCACCATTTTGTTGAGCCTGCTGATCTCACACTGACCTGGTGGGATAGAAAACTGTGAGATGAAGGCTTCCCTGAAGGGTGAAGGTGAAATAACCCAGTGCAGTAGTGCATCTCAGGGCCTAAAATGATATCAAGATAGTGGAACAGCCTCCAGAAAACACTGGAGTTGGGATGCTGGAAGTGGGAGAAAAGGGTCTGTGTCACCATATTTTATATCTCTTCCATTCTACAATGCAGTTAGTAAGTGGTGTAGCAGGATAACAGCAAATGCACTGGGATGTCAAATGGATCACTGAGTTGTTCTGCTTTTAAATGGACTCCATGTAGTTCCCATAGTTCAAGATAGAGGAAAGACCATGCCAATAAAGTAACTTAGTGTAAATAATTTATTCAGTGAATCTCAAACAATTGATTTATGTTTATTTTCCTTTGGGAAACAACACTGAGACAAAAAATAGCCTCTGTTCATGTAAAAGATTTTGTTAAAAAATGGCAATATTCTAAGGAAAGAAAACACTTTTCATAAATGTTTAGTCAAAAAAACAATGGTTTTCCACTGAAAAGCTGTTTTAGCAGGAAAAACGAGCCAGTTTTTAAATGTAGTCAACATGAACATACTGTCCTCAGTTATTATATCCCTTTCCTTCAGTATTAAAATGCACACTCAAAAGTGATTGTTTTTTTCTTGTGTGTATTTATTGTTTCTTTGCATACTGAAGAAGGCTTGATTTTGAAGTGCAAGCTACCAGTGGTAATTTGGATGCCTAGTGTTGCCCATTTCTCCATGTATTGCTGGATTTGTATCCCAAACAAGAAAATTCTAGTCTCCTAAATTTAAAGGGGCCCTCCATTACACTGAGTAACAGCCAAGCTATAGTCAAATATGAGCTGTGCTCGGCTCAGATGCTTTAATTTGGTTGAGTACAGGAATAACTGGGTGAAATATGAAGGCCTGGGGGCAGAGGTCAAACTAAACCATCTAGTTGTTTCTTTTCTATAATCTGTTGCCAGATGGTTTTTCACTCATCCCATTCTAAAACAACCCTAAAAATCCTTTACAAAAATTCATCTTGTGTGTGTATGCACATATATATGTACGTGTGTAAATCAGAAAGCTGTGGAAACGTAAGGCATATTCTCAACTGTTTCATGTAAACCATCTTACCAGTTTTTGGCAAAGAGATCAGTGATCAGGCAGAGAGATTAAGGATTCTTCATACTGTGACCTTGTGCATCCAAGGTAGATGACAGTCACAGATTCTATAGTTCCATATATGCGTGGCAAGAAACAATCAGATTTTTTTCCTCCGCATATGTGTGTATCTACTGACAAACATGGCTATATCAGCGTAATTTTACTTACTGTCATGGGTTCAGCAGCAGCAGTCATTTTTCTTTAAGCAGTAGCTGGTGTAGCACTGTGTTTTGGATTTTTA
>JASSUY010029871.1:44253-58446 GCA_032466535.1 Forpus xanthops
TGGGAGTTGCATTCTTTGGATTCTCCTTCCCATTTCCCCGGGACTGGGGAAGAAAGGGGGGGGGGGGAGTGTGCAGAACTGTTTGAGGGGGGCCTCAAACCACGACACTTACATTGTAAGTGTAAAAAAAATCTCAAATACGAGATTATACTGCAATATTCCATCCCATAAGCCATGGTTTGACATTGGGGTGAGAAAAGTTATCTGTAGATATGAGTTTATTGACGTTTTTATGAACAAGTTTATGTGTAGAAACAGAAATTAAATATATGTATACACATCTATATGCATCCACGTCTGCATTGTATGCATGTAAATCTGACAATTTTTCCACTGAAAAGTTGAGAGAAAAAGTAAATATAGTGACAAAAAATATCCTGTTCAGGTAAAGTAAGGTAAACTGACTTACATATTCACACAGAAACTGTGAATTCTGAGCTGTGTTTTTTGTTACATTCAGGATGTAAGCCAAAGGGAATTATTCAGGAATAGTTAACTACCGTTTGTATTTAACTACTTAATAAAAATGTCACAAAAGCTTGAAAAGCTTTTATATTTTATATTAATTTACATCTGGCCTGTTCAGACTCAATTCTCAAGCAATATAAGAGTATGTATACTTCGCTGAAGTGACACTGATTCTGATAGCTGAGATTTGGCTGGGCTGAAAAGTCTTTGTTCTTATGCGACATGAGTGATTTTACAACATGCTGGTAATATCTATTATAGGGCTAAGGGGAGGAAAGTGTAAGGGGAACCTCATTATAGTGAAGAAGAACAAAATCTCTTTCACTTTCTAACAAACAAGAAATATTGCCAAAGTCTTACAATAATTCTGTAACCTGTATGCATGGTAGATAATACATGGGAGAGATACCAATGTAGCAGCATAATGGAGGACAGCTTGTGAAATAACTGACTTCTGGATATTTCACTTGATTTCATAACAGTCCTGTATCAGATCAACTGGAGGATGTTTGCTGGAGGTTTCATTTAATGTAATGCTCAGAAAAAAAAAGAAGTATGTGACTTTCTCAACAAAAACATCCCAAATAAAGGAAGAGGTGACATAAGTAGCCAAGGTAGCTCACATACAGTAAAAACTGTGTATATTTATAGGTAAACATGAATGTGCAGAATCATATGTGTGCCCATGCATGTGCATGTGTATTTGTATATATGCCAATCTGAGTGTATGCAGATGATTTGCCCTCATTCAGCGATCTCATTAAGTTACCTTTAAGATGAGCAGACAAATTGCCATTGCTACATGGCTTTTGTACTTTTAACTGCCTGTCTTACCTGGAGCCTTTGCTGTGTTCCATCCAGAGGGCTGCACTGTGAAAACTGTCACCTTGCACCCCTCAATTCTGCCCCTTCCAAGCACAGAAGTTCTCAAAAGGTTCCTTTTTTTTTCTTTTGGATTGCTCAGGTGTCCAGAAGCAGATCAGGAGATCAAGCACTTAGATTAGGCTGGGACAGGCAGGATTCAGGATTTGTAAAGGAAGAGAAATTTAGTAACAGCTTTTAATAAAGGTTTTCATTATCAGAAGATAAAAACAATGGAACTTCAAAACAATTTTAGTTGCCAGTGGGACCCTGGTTGCCTCTGTGAATGGGTACTTCAGAAGATTTATTAGATTTAAAGAAAGTGGGGAGAGCCATTGCATATAGGAAAGAGCTGGAGAATCACAGGTGCTGGCCTGACAAGAGGATGTAGAGATAACTATAGGCAGAAAAAGTCTAAACATCACTCCTGGAAAACAGAACTCTACAAGGAGCATTTATAGCAATTGAACACCAATCATAACTATTTAACTAGTTCAATAATATGTTATCTAGCTAGTCTGCAATTTTCCTAAAGAACAGTTATGAAGAAATGGGCATCTGCTTAGATCACCCAATTCAAAACAAACCATTTGCATAATAAATATTTGCAGAGGAGCAAGTGGGTGGGGTTTAGGCAAGTGCACAGATGAACATAAAAATCAAATACGGCTAGAAAGAAACTAGGCTTAATTACTGGAGGCAAACAAAACAAACCAAAGCCCCCATATATCTTCAACTACTTTAAAAATCGGTGCAAAGATCTCTACTGTATCCCTTTGCCTCCTTCCAGGGTCATCATTTTCTTTCTGTTCCTCACTGACTAATAAAAAGGAACTTGGGGGCTTATTCCAATGCCCTGAACTATTTCATTTGCAAGCGAATAGTTTGAGAGTACACAAGTGTGTTTCTGTGTGGATGCAGGATGGCAAAATGCCAGGGTGTATGGCTCTGTTTCCAAATAACGTCTGCTTCATGATGACACTTTGGTTAAAAAAAAAGCTACTGCATTTTTAATAGCAGAAGTTGAGCCAGACGTTGCTCTTGCACTGAGTCCCAGCATGCATTGTGAGAAATATAGTGGCACTTTTTACCTCCCATGGTCTCCTTCCAGCTGTAATTTGTCCATCACTAATGTGACCAACAACTTATTACCTAATATCCTCCAAAGGAAATACCAGTTTCTACCTTGTTTCCATAGTTTGTGGTAAAGCAGCAATGGATGAAAAGCAGTTTGACTCGTGGAAAGCTCAGAAAAGCCTGTGAAAGGGAGAGAATCAAAAGAACATTCAAATGAGCAGAGAGAGGTCTAGAATAGGGGTAAAAACCCCAAAGAAGCCAAACACCAAAAAAATCCAGCCATCTTTCTTGGATCTCAGGACAAAGAAAATTAAGTTAGGAGGATGCTAGAGAAAAGGAGGGCAAGTAACATGGCAGCATAGCCAGGAAAAATCATTGTAGCAAGGCCCTTGGCATGTTCCCAGCATGAGGAAACTTGATGAACATTTAATCCAAGTACATTCTTTATGGGGCTTCTGCCTCTCTTAGCAGCACAGAAGCTCATCCATGGTGAGGAGGGTATTAAGAGCAAGGTCTCAAAGTGACCTCTGCATGGCAATGTGTATTAAATATGACTAATATTTTCTTCAGAACTGAGTTTACACAAATACATGCTCAGCTGTGGTCAGCAAACAAGACCATAATGTGGTGTCTATCACAGCATAAACTGTGCATTAATGGAGCCATTAATCACCATCAAAACTGTATTAGGAGTGAAGATAGCCAAAGAGAGCTTAACTGACAGCAAGTGGCCATAAACCTGTCCAAAACCTAATTTGATTACCATCATACCAGCATCTGTGCCACTTATGAGGGTTCATTTTTTTGATGAAATTAAGTAGACAAGTCGTTCATGCGTATAATAGACATCTAAATCACGGTAAACATGTTGCTGGCAAGAGAAGTAGTTAAAGAAAGTGGGAGACGGCTTTGCAGGTGAAATTCCAGGCAAAATGCTCTGCTGGTGTCACAACAGTTGGTTTGAAAACTGTTGTCAAACTCATCTTGCCAAGCTGAGAGTGAGAAATGTTTTGGATCCACATTCAACAGAATAAATGCTGCTGAAAGTAGGGGATGTTGGGAGCCTCTAGCTATTTACAAGGACAGCTTTTGCCAATATAAACTCCTGCTCTTTATCGACAATAAATATTCCCTACAAACAATCTGTTTTATTCATAGACAGTTGGGCCCATTATGTTTTGGTCTTGACAGACGGGACAGTAGGATGCTGCATTTAAATGACACAGACTGTATAGGAATGTATTTCCAGATGATGACTGAGTCTGGAGCTTCCACATAAATCAGGCGAGGGAAATTATTCTGTAAGAAATATGTTCAGATTTCAGTCTCATAAATACAGAGAGAAACCAAATTTTCAGGGCTTCTTAACTTCTATGTGAGCATTTTAATTATCATTTTAGACAGTTACCAGGAAATTCACGTTTACTATTAGCAAGCTTATGCACATGAGAAGTCTCTCAGGAAAATAAAAGATAATGTCCCACCTACATATAACTGAAAGGCTCAAGTCTGAAAAGATCTCTTTGAGGTCAGGGGTAATTGGATTTTCTGACAGAACCAAACTGTCCAATTGCTGCAATGAATATAAAAATCATCGTTTTCCCACTTGCTTTACCGTGCTGCTGATATAGGTAGGGGTGAACGTGTGGCAACATGCAGAGCTACCACTGGAAGGAAGGGACAAGAACTCCTAGGTCAAACAAGAAAGTATTTGAGAACTAGGTGGATGTTTGAAAATGTGCCTGCTTTAATTTGCCATCTCTGAATAGACTTCGCATGGCTGGAGATACTAGGGCACTTCAGATGTACCCCATGTAGGTGCTGTACGTATGCTGAGTGCATAATATAATTGAATATGGAACAGAAAGGGAATCAGTCCCTGGAGAGGGAGATTGTTTCTTCAAAGTAGATGTTAATGATAGAGCGAGTGACATTTATCTCCAGCCCTTTTAAGAATCACTGGGATGCAAACAGTGAACACCTTGCCTTTGCTGTGAGCTATGCTTCAAACCACGGGAAGTTGCCTGCCATTCACAAGCCAGCGCCTCGTAGGCAGCTCCATCTTACCTGAGTTCGCAGATGGGCCATTCCCCAGGTGGGTCTGGCAAAACACTTCTCATTAATCACTGCTTAAAGCCCTCTCAGTGGGAAGACCTCAGGTTAGACATCATTTGGAAACAAATTGGGTGAAAAATAGCTCTGACAATAAGGAGCCCACACAGAATTCCCCTGTGAGAGCTTCAACGGTGCGAAAACAGACTCTTCCAGGACACTAAATGATCTGTCAGTTAGCAAATGACATTATAATCCAGTTTTATGCCACAGACAAATCAAAGCCTTTGCTGCACTTCCTCATTTTCCCCTCTATTTTCCCTCGTTTACCTTCTTTGAAGTGACTGAATGTTTTGAGTTAGGGAAGGAAAGAAAAGGGTCTGCTGCAGAATTTACAAAACATAGCCTTTATTTTCAGTAAGGTGAAATAACATCAAACTACCCAGAGACAGAGAGAAAACAAAGTATCTCGGAAAGGCGTCAGACTGTTTTGGTCTGTGCTTCAGGAAAGAGAGACTGGTATTTCTATTCTGTTTTGCTCCCCTGACTGCGTTCCCAGTCCCGTTTGACTGTGTCTTTGGTTTTTGTGGGCAGAGATCCTGATTGCGCACACACCTGACTTTCTGGAGGTAATGGTCTTGGTGACAGGCTTAAAAATGAAACCTGCGTTTATATACCTTGGATTTGAATCAGGGCTGTAATAGCAACAGCACACTTGCTCACCTCATCTCATAGACAATGTAGTGGGATTTCTACCTGTACAGCACTCTGGAGACTTGAAGAACTATTGACCTAGTGAGAGTAATCTTAGAGAAAAATTAAGGTGTGGTAAGGCAGTTAAAGGAGGTAATTCTGCTTTTTCTGGAACACATCGCAGATATCTGTCGGCTGTAACTGTCCTGAAACAGAAAGAAGTGAACCCCAAATCCAAATCCATTTCCCAGACACATAGACAAGTTGCAAAAGCTTCCTAGGGACAAGCCTAAGTCTTGCAGTGTTGCCTTGCTGCCTCTCTTCTACTGCACTAACAGCAGAAACACAACCACAATCTACCAGACACATCTCAAGTTGATTGGCAGGCTGCCCATGCTCTCTGTTGCTGCTGGTGCTGGCAAAAGGTGAAGAACCCTTCCTGGCAGCAGGGTTCCCTCTGGCTCCAGTGTAGGTGCATGTGCTGAAGTCCTGTTGGAGGACTTGTTAAAATGAAGCTTTAAAATGAAGTATGGGCTTAAGTGCTTTTCTGAATGGAGGCTACCATCACTATTTCAAAGCAAAATCCTTGTTCGCTCAAACAGTGGTCGTGAGCAGCTTGGTTACTCCTTGTTAAATAATGGCATTCGTTTCCAAAGCTGACACTTTATGCCACTGGTAATTCTGGCTCCTCAGATGCATCAAATGTTGACCAACTGAAATAAAATTAAAACTTATGTCTCTGCTTCCAGCGTTGTTTTCTCAAGTGTACCCAAAGGTTAAATTGACTCATCAACAATGAAGAAAGGGAGATGGTGATTATGCAGCATAATTCATCCAAACTGAACAGAGGGGAAAAGTATAGTTTGGGGCAAGCCAGGCATCCTTCACTGAAAAATGTGGAGTATAGCCCAGCTACTACAGGCATGGACACAGGCAAAACCCACTGCAATAAGGGGTTGAAACTTTAATGGCAATTGTTAAAACTCAGGTTTTGCTTCTTCATGATGTCTCACACTGACTTAGCTATGTGAATGCCTGACTACATAATACGCTAAAAAGGGTTAAGCTATTTTTTAATGACAGCTATGACACCCAGTGTCCTTGCATGATGTAAGAAGGTGGGTTTTTTTAAGTCTATCCATTGAAAGCCCAAACACAACAGGTCTTGAAGTTTGAATAGCAGAAGTTTGCAGCAGTCTGAATTCAGAGAGGCCAATATCAACTGGAATCATCTCCACATGGCAGCAATACCAAATGTTTTAAGACATAGGGACTGTGCAACAACCTGTTGAGGTTTTATCCCCTGATTTTGCCTTCCCACTTGTTCTCATGCTTTTATCCAGGGACCGCTCTGTCAGATTTTCTTTCTGGAGTGAATCAGTGACTTCTGCCTACCATCTCTATATGCTGCCTCAGCTTTCTTACCCAGGGGCTCAACACAAAGGTTTGTTGGCCTAAATACAGACTTAACTTTTCTTTCAGTAAGATTCATCTGGAACGCAGGTGAGGGACTCAGTGTGGTCTGTGCTGGTGTTCTCTAAGCCCTGTCAGTGCCCTATCTAGAACACATTAGAAAGTCTCCCAGCATGAATGTTTGCAAAGAAGTGAGAACAAAGGAAATTATTTAGCAAACACACAGCCTACCTGTACTATTCTTTCTTGCTCTCTGCACCACCTCGCATCACAAACAGCTTGCTGAAATCAAGTTTAAAATCGACAGTGTTTCCATGGCATATTGCTGTCAGATTTCCAATATCGGCCTCAAGGTGCTGAGAAAGGGACACTGATCCAGCACTTGTCCCAACTTAGTATGTTTGTACCTCTCTATTGGCCTTTGGAAATGTCAGGGATGCAGCCTGCATCACTCATCACAGAGAATTAGTGAGTGTGTGAGTGTGTTCATGTGGCAGCCCTGCACAGCAGTCAGCAAGTAAGAAGATTTATTGCTTTATTTGACACTCTGTTATTCACTAACTGAGCATGACACATCTGGGACTAGGAACCATCTATTTGACATCAATGAGCCTTTTTTGCATTGATTTAGTTTATCCAGTTCATGCCCAGAATACAACCTGAGTAAAGAAAGACTTCCAAAATGGGCTAGAATGTGAACTGCTGGCTTATTTTTTTTTTCCAGGAAAACGAATATGATGGGCAAGTGACCTCATATGTTACAGAGCAAGGAAAGGTGATGTCAGTCACTTCAGGACCATCTTTCTTGTCATGAGCCACCATAATGATGAGAAACCATTTCTTTAATGCTGATAGACTGGTGGGGAAGCACAGGTCAAAATGCCATAAATAATAACAGCAATGTCTGGGGTCTGAGTGAAATTAAATTACCTTGCCCAGCCCATAGATGAGATCACACAGGACATGAGTTGCACTGCTCGGGACATGATTTTCTATGTGTGCTCTTGCAGAGCTGCAAACAACAATCTTCCACAGCTGCTTTTTCCCCTTCTCTAACTGGTATGACAAGCCGGCTGTGTGCACGGAACACCGACTTGCTCTGAACTAGACACAAAATATGGAAAATCAGTAAAATCTTATCAATCTTACACAGAGCTTATACTGAGCTCTGAATGCGCTTTAGTTGCATAGGCAGCTTGGGCTATCACTGGACTAATGTAGTGACACTTTATATGACATTGCAACACTGACAAATGAACCCCTTGCTGTTTGGGCATTAAATCAGAGCCCTTCCTAAACTCTTCAAACAATCTTATGAACCCCAAAGGGTGAGCTCAGGCTTCCTAAATGGACAATTTTATATTTTTTTCTTTTTTTACTTGTAATTGCTCCCAAGTTTATAATTAATCTGCTCCCTATGCTGATGAGTTCCAAGACCTTTTTATCGCTGCTGTTTTGCAGATGTAGAAAGGGAATTTGCTCAGCAGGTGATTTTAACCTGGATTTGCAAGTCTTTTTAGCTACCTCATCATGACAAAGAACTCTCACCTCCTTCATATGTAGATATTGATATGACAAATACATAACCAAATTATCCTGCAGAGAAATTGTAGACAGGAAGGTGGGAGAAAGAAGTGAGCTGTCAGTATAAAAATATGTCAGTAATCAATCTCCTGTTTTAAATCTGTCAGTGCTGCTTTGTGTTTTGGAGTACGCTTATCACTCATCAAATCCATCAGGATGGCAGCACTGGCAGGCAGATCTGGGCTGCGATGATGCTTCAGAGACACAAGGAGCTGAGATCCATGGGCAACCAACTTGGTGTCTGAAAAGTCAGCAGTATCCTCCTTCATTATCTGATACACTTTTCCCTGGGGAACCAATCTCACCTCTTCATAAACCAGTTCCTCCCTCCAGCAGACCTGCCTGTTCCCAGCAGCTGGCAGAAATCACACCAGGGGTTACTAACACACAAATCCTCAAATCACAGCCACGGTTCAAGGTCATGCTGTCTCTCTAAGGCAAGTCTTACCAGAAATACATACTCAAGCTTTGCCACTCTGTAAATACACTGCCAAATCACACACCAGCTCTATCTAGTTTTTTATTGCTGATGTCTGGGATTTCCTATTTTTCCTTTTCTTTTATCAATTATCTTTCTAAAATAGGCAATCCAAGACTTTTGTTATAGCCTTGTCTTTTTTTTTTTTTTGTGTTGTTTTTTGTTTGTTATAAAAACAGGTTCCATCACTGATCTGGACACTATTCCTGTCAGTTTTTCATTATAGCTTAATATCGTTTCCTTACTGCAGTCGCACATTGATCTTTTTCCTCTAATAAGTATAATATTTTTTTCTTTAATAAACTTTTCAATTCTTGGTATCACAGTTCTTTTGCCAATGTGCTATGTCTTGTCTCGCATGAGTTTTTAGTTCAAAATTTCCTACAAAGGAAAGTTATAAAAGAAGAATCATTTGATTTACCAATAATTCTTTAGCTGCACAAATGAAGTTTCAATTTTGGATTTAAGCCATAACACGGCACAACATAATATTTGCAGAGAAATCTTCATTTTATTGAAAGAAAATCTGTCCAAACACGAGATGGAAATATTTTTTCCAATCATTCAAAGAGAACATGGGCAGAACTTTTATTTCTTCACATTTTTTATAATTGAATTGATCAGATTTGGTGAGATCTTTTAGTTTCTGTGGAACTATTTAGCCCCAGCACCAGTTTTTCTCCAACCAGCTTTATAATATGAAACATAATATGCATAACCTCAGGAGAGACAAATATTAGCTTGTGTCAGAATGACAAAATGGCATTTAAATTTTGTTTCCTGTCTCTCAGCAATATTTTTCATTCCTAATTCTCAGATTCTTTCATAGCATTTTATGCCAGGCCATATGGAAAGTCTGACACATTAGATCAAGGAGCTTTCAATTATCTTTTATGAGGTTGACACATTCAAATGATATGTGTTGGACATTTCTGTATCTGTGAATTCCCATGTTCATATGGAACACACTGACTTTTAGGCACATTGAATATTTTTGCACTGGACTTCCCAGACTGGGGATCATCAGTTCTTGCACTTTGGGAAAGCTGTGAAATGCTGTTTTCATCCATGAACTTCCATATCTGCTTCCAAAGACAATAGAAAAATTCTCATGTGCATGAAGCAGCACTTACAAATGTCAGAATCCTTCACATTTTCAGCAGTTTACCAGTTGCAGATATAAGGCAGATCACCTCAGCCATTTCTTAGGTTCAGCATCGACTGCTCTCTGGCTTTTGGATCAGTGACTGCATTCAGTGCTTTTCATACATTCTTCTTAAGTTCCACTTTGCTTATTGACACACTCCTCTTCTCTAAAGAATTGTTGTAGCAGCAACATCTAGAACATTGAGTCTACATGACACAGTAATTGAGGGTCTCCCTATTTAGCAGCCAAGTCTGGTAGGTGACATCTTTTGGGTTTGGGTAATTGGGGCAGCCAATAGGAGCTGTACCATTTCTGAGTGTAGGCTATATACTTCCAGAAGTCAAAAAGCTGTCATAAACTAAATCCCAAATCCAGATCAGAAAGAAAGCAAATCCTTTCCCTCTGAAGGGAAAGGATTTGCAGCCTTGAAGGACATAAATACCCCATGGCAGGTAGCCTGGACACCAAATGGAGGTATAGAGAACATAGGGAGGCTGTTTTAAGATACAGAAGCCTTAGTAAGGCAGGCACTGAGATTACTGAGTAGCACAATAGGTTCTTATTGAAGCATTCAAAGTTGAGATGAGGAAAAGGTATTCATGGTACACAGAAAAACATCTCCTCTGTGTTAAAACATGTCTCCTAGAGGAAAATGCTAGCAAACTCTGGCACATATCACAACATACACAAAGTTGCATGTACAGCAGCCTACCCACCCCCAAAAGTCATGGGGTTTTTTAGAGCACAAATGTAAAAAGTAAAACATTTTGCTGGAGTCAGCAGAAAGACAGGACTTCCATGAGATCTGAGGCACACATCAGGTTAGCAGAAGTTGTAATTCAGCAAAATCAGTGAAATTCTGGGTTCAGCACAGACTGAAAGTTGCTGCACATACACATATAGCCACGCTGTGGGTTTTTTTTAATCCTCTTATCTTAGTTAATCTTCACCGCTTATGGTTTATCTTCAAGCTTCCCTTTCTTCAGGGAAGTTGCTCTTACACAAAACCAGCATAACTGAGAACAAATAAAAATGTTTACTGCCTCTCACAGTCACAGAAATTTCTTAATCTAGTGTCACACTATCTATGTGAAGTAAATAAATCTTAGCGCACCACTTTAAGGAGCTTGAGAATTGCAACAGATGAAAAAATCATCTTTGTTCATGCGAACTCAAATAAATATGGCAAAAAACAGAATTATGGTCTTCACTGCCATTCAGCTCCTTGCTTTGAAAAGGAAGGAGCAAACTTGCTTGGAATATTTGGTGAGCATCCTCAGTCATCTTTCACATCACTTACAGAAGGAACTATTTCAACACAAGACTCATTCAATTGCTTAGTGCATTTTCTTGATTTAATGGTTTCTTTTAAAATATTGTAAAAAAAAAATTTACAACCGAAGTGGTAAACTCTCCAAATTTGTAGATATTATTGCATTGTATAATCAAAGTAAGGTTCATAAAGGAGGACTGTGTGGTTCTGATGTGTAGTGAAAATCAGTGTGAGAGACCATGCATCTCTATGCTGGATCTCAAATGCAAATTAAATATAACATCTTTCTTGGAGCAGAATATGCCCTTCAATTTAAAGAAACCCTGGAAAGCCTAATGAAATGCTGACAAAATAGCCTTACAAGTATCTTATTCCTACAGAACGAGATGCAGAGAGGGCTGTTTCTGCGAATAACAGTCTGTGAGCACCTTACGAAAAATCATATTTATACGATTGAGGAGAACATATCATAGAACGTATCTATCTATCAATAAATGTCTGAATGTTTGAGACTTCTGCGCTCAAGCCTGAGATCTCTCTCTCCCTTACCATACTTTCACAAATCTTGCCATCAATCTTTCACAACTGAAGTGATCCATTTTTAAGTTCAGGAAGGGATTAAATCAAAACGTAGTTCATACTGATCAAAACCCTAAAGCTGCACTACTGCTGTCATTAGGGTGATCCTTGGGTATGTGTATCCAGATAGACTTATTCATGGGCTAAGGGATTATGAATAGGAAGACCATGAAAGCAATTTTTGGTGGTAGAAAAGTCTCAGGAATTAAAATCTCAGGAGAGATATTTATTTTTCTTTGGAAATAAAAGTAATTTCAGTTATATTAGCTATTCCTATTGCTCTCTTTTCTTTTTGGATATGGAAATGATTTTGAGGAGACTATGACGTAAGTGGCAGTCACTGGGAGTAAAACAATCATTCCTGTACTAGCTACGAAACAAAAACGTTTGTGGCTATAGCTGATGCCAGTGGTTGACAAAAGTGCCAGTGGGAGACAAAAGGCTCACAGCTGTCCAAGAAATATATGTTTAGGGTTCCTGTGCTTTAAGTACATTCCCTCACTTCCTTTTAAATTGCATGCATTTAAGCTAAAAGTCTTCCACAGACTGTTTTTACTGAAACCAATGTTTTTGACTCTGAATATGCTACAAACAACGATTTCAAGAGAGAGCTCAGTGTTGACACTATTAGGAAATAACCTCTATTTTTTTCATGATGCTATGTGATTAAAACATCAAACTAACTTCAGTGCCAAAGTTGTGTTAACTACTGTTTTGTGCCTCCAGCTGTGCTGAGCCCAAATGCACTATGTAGGGTGTAAATTTGTCCTTTGAGAATAATGATTAAGGAATTTAATTAAAGATATTTTCTTTCCTACCGCAGCAGCAAAGAACTAGGCAGAGGGCTAACTGAGGATGCTGCTGGGCAGGGAAGGGTGGAAGTATTTGCATAGAATGGCATCTGGAATCTCTATGCTCTCAAATACTTTTGAGGGGGGAAGCTGTTTTCCACATTCATTACAGCCTGGTAAGGAGGAGGAGAAAAGAAACAAGGGGGGATAGAATAGGAACAGGGGACTCCTTTTGTATCTGTGTCCAATATGGTTTCTTTTGATTTTTCATTCTCCATAGTTAAGAGCTCCCCATGGGTTCTCATCTGTTACCCAGGCTTTGCCATACCTGCCTGCCTGCGTGAAAATGGCTCAGCTGCCGGCGCTGGATGAGGCTAACAGATCACATCTATCTCTCTGGCGTCTACTGAGTACACAGGGCTCCAGGGATCAAGCCCTGGACAAGAGCACAAAAGCAGGTCTGTATAGAAGCAGCCAACCTTCTGTATCGTCCACAGCTCATTGTGTGGACACTGAAGGTCAAAACTTGCCCACATTCCTGCCTTCCTCATGCAGTGGTGACTGTGTGTGTGTGTGTGTGTGTGTGTGTGTGTGTGTGTGTGATTGTGTGTGCCAGAGGGTGAGGAAGAAGGCAGTGCAACATTACATCACAATTTTGTTTTACTTCATCATTTGGCACAGAAATTAATAGGATGAAATTAATTCCAAAACCACTGAGAATGTGCATATGTGTATTACATGTAGAAACAGAGATGGAGCTAGACATGGAGACAGAGATAGCGATAACAATTGATACAGATAGAGATACACCATTGCTAGCTTAAAGTACAGTGATTCTGGAAAGCAAGTGCAGATTAAATGGGATTTCATGTTCTAATAGGTAGGTAGTAAGAGCTCTTTGGCTCTCTGAACCTGCATTCAGAAAGGGAAAGGGAAGAATGAAATTAAAAATATAAATAAATAAGAATGTCTGCTGTTTGAACAGGGGCTTGTTGTCAGCAAAGGGGACAGATGAAAAGATTCTGGGAAACCAGAGAAGAAATACAAAGTGAGCATGGAAATAAGGTTATTAATGACAAGGATCAGGGAATGCATATTTAAAAGTGGAAGGAGGAACTTTCAGTTCTATGGAGTAGTACTAAAAGGGGGAAAAAAATATAGCAACACATGAGAATATCCATTTTGATGCTTCCTCCTTTTACACAAGTTTAGATGAGTTCAGTAGAACAGTGTGTTTCCAGTGACCAGTCATCAATCCCTCTGAGAACTCACAAGTTGTTCATTTGTTATATTTTCCAAACATGAGCACATGAGCTAAACCAAAAAAAAAAGACAGAATGAATGCTTAGCATTTCAGAGCTTGAATTTATACCTGTGAGTTTTCATGTCACATGGGCATAAGGATTTCCCTCTTCCCTCTGGGCAGATCATGCATTCCTTCCTTCCTTGGGAGATTTCACGTTTACTTTTCCATTTTGAGTTACTGATCAGAGTTTGCTCCTGCAGTTTCTGCTTCTGCAAGGAATCACTCTTTAGCCATGTGTGAGAAATGCATCCAGCAGTCCAAAGAGTTTGCTTTCTTAAGCTGGTATATTTTTAAACTCTATTTGACATTGTTTTATTAGCCAAGAACCTCAGAGCTCATGTGCAATTTTTCCTTCTACGCTACCTCCATCCTTCCTTTCCACTGACCCCATTTTCCTCCTTTCCTTTCCTTTCCTTTCCTTTCCTTTCCTTTCCTTTCCTTTCCTTTCCTTTCCTTTCCTTTCCTTTCCTT
>JASSUY010029871.1:58546-97295 GCA_032466535.1 Forpus xanthops
TTTCCTTTCCTTTCCTTTCCTTTCCTTTCCTTTCCTTTCCTTTCCTTTCCTTTCCTTTCCTTCCCTTCCCTTCCCTTTCCCTTTCCCTTTCCCTTTCCCTTTCCCTTTCCCTTTCCCTTTCCCTTTCCCTTTCCCTTTCCCTTTCTTTCCTTCTTCCATTCCTTCTTTTTTCTTTCTCTCTTTCCTTCTTCCTGTCTCCTTCTCCACACCCCCTCCTTTTTCCTTCTTTTCCCACTGTCTCTATAGAGCTTTTCAGTCTCTGTAAAAGAGTGACTGAAGAAGGATTTGCTGTCCCATTCGTTCCGCACTGCCCCCATAAAAAGCAAATATTTTCAGGTTGACTGAAAGTTTAACTTTGTTATTTTTTTTATTTTTAAAGAAAATCCAGCGTGACATGGCACGCGTTGGTGCCCTTGCCACTTAACAAATTACTTGTTTTTTTGACCTAAGTTAAATGCTGTGCAAATTTCCCTTGTCCGTGTTTTCATTGTGTGTAGACTTCACTGATAAAGAATAAAGAGCTAACTTGTTGGGACTTTCTAGCCAGAACTTCCTTCATTCACAACAGATTTTTTTTTTTACTATGTCTTTAATGACACCAAGGGCTGGATCCTCAGCTGATGTAAATTGGCCAGTGCAGGATTGCCCTCTGCAAAGCTGCACTGCTTTACAACCTGTTGGTGGCCTGGGGCATTCAGGCAGAGCTCCAGCATGCAGCAGGTTCCTCTTGCCTGGCAGTTTTTTTCACATGAGGGGACTAATGTGTTTTACCAAAGTAAATCGCCATCAAATGCTTCCTCACACACCACCAAAGTGCCAGTTGCACAGGTATTGATGAAAACCTCAAAGCTTTTGTTGTTTCTGCAAACACAAAACCCAATTCAGCATCTTTCAGTTGTAAAGCCCAAAGACTGGTGGCCTTGCAGGTAGCCAGCAGCTGAGCCTAGTGAAGCTGCTCTAGGAGCCGGAGTATCAGTGGGTGAAGGCTGCCATCTCTGCCTGCACTGCGCTGCAGGCACTGGGGAGACAGTAATAGCTGCAGTACACTGCCCCATAGGTGACTATGGCTGCAGGACAGGAGCTCCACCAGAGACCCCCAAAACCCAACCCTGCCCTTCTTGGTGCAGCTCTTCCCCTGCACTGAAACAACTTAATTGCTGTACTTAAACCATTTGTCCACTTACCCCTGAAGACTGAACTGACTGTGCATGGGCTGACTACCTCCTGCCAACCCTCTTTTATTTTCTCTAAAATGACATTTAATTTTCAAAAGAGAGAAATATTGTATAGTTATAAGTCCCATCCCTCTCCTCATCCTACCCCCAGGCCCTCTTGCCCTCTGTGCTTCTCTGCCTCTGCAGTGATTTAGGGTGGTGGATCAGCCTGCCCCACCACTGCTGGTGAGTGGTCCAGCATGAGGAACAGAGCTGGGCAGCCCAAGGTGAGGTAAAGTCTCCTTCTGCAACATAGTGGTGGTATTTCATTGCCAATCCCATGGAGACTCCTATGACAGCCCTCACCACAACAGATTGCTGGCCAAACAATAAACCCTCTGTGCACTCTCATCACCCCTGCGACATCGGCTTCCACCAAAATTACACCCTCCTCACAATTTTCATTCCTCAGGAGAAAGAATAAAGCAAAGTAAGTAAACCCGGGACTTAATATAGGCTAATTTTGTACTGCTGCATCACAGCAATGTCTCTACAAAATAGCTTTGGAACATACAAATCATCTTGCTTTGCTTTTTTTCTCATCTTCACATGACTTCCTTTCCAGAGACATGAGAAATAATTGTTTTAGAACACAAACTGGTTTGATGTCCTGATTTGGTGCCAGAGCAGCTGAAATGGTGTCTTATGTAGCAGTGCATCACTGTTTGTTTTTTGTGAGAAGACACAAGGGTTTTTCCAGGAGTAGCCTCAATGCCTGGACATGCAGGCAGTGACATCAGCCGTGTGAGAAGTTCCCTCACTGTTCTGAATTAGAAATCTTTTTGTACATGTTGGAGAATAAATTACATTTATAGCATTTGAATCCTGCACTCAGTAATAGCAGTTTCAGACACCTTGAGGAGGGCTGCGGTCACTGGAGGTGAAATGCCACAGGGGTGAGCACATGGCAAGAGGCTTGCCTTGGCTATAACCCCAGGGTCACTTCTGCTGCCCTCTCCCCAAGATAATGTGCTGTACCCTTCACCATCATCTTCCTTCCCTGAGTCCTTTCTGATGCCAGTGAGGGATGCCAGGAGTCTGCGCTGTGGTTGCTCTGAACATCGTTGTATAAAGACACAGGCACTTCATTATCCCAGGTAATTGGATTATCGAGATAATCAGTGCGCTCTTTTCGATAGCCAGTTAATGAGGTTCTAAGAGGTGGGAGATGAAGTCAACAAAGGATGAGACAGCAGACAGAGCACATTTGTGCCCTGCCCAGCAAGGCAACAGCATAAGGAAACTTGGTTTGCTCCTGCTTGTCTTTTTCCTCTGATTGCTGATGCCTTTCTCCATACATTATCCCACACTCCTGCTTACTGAGCAGCAAAAGGAGCCTTAGCGAGTAGTGTGTGTATGGGTGCATGATTGCTAAGCTCAAACTTGAGAGGCAGCATTCCTGGGAGGCTTGCAGGTTGCAATACTCCCAAAGAAGGCTCCATATTTTCACTGGGATAAGCCACACAGAAGCTCTCCTCATCCCCTGGCTTATCCCTACCTGTTTTGTTTTTTTTTTTTTCTCATACAGAGAAGGAAAGTTCATATGTGGGAAGATGAAGTTTCTGTCCCTGGCAGCGACAGGGCTGTGCCCATGGCAGCTCCTGCCCCATTTCTTCAGATTTAGCCAGGCACCACCAGGATTTCAGATGGCAATGGGGTTTCAGGATTGGCATCACTAACTTCATGTTCATCTTTAAAAAAGCCAAGTCATCAACCAGGTCCCTTTCCCTCATCTCAGGAGTGGCTTTTCAGTCCTGCCATGTTAGCAGAGCTGCTGGAGCAGACTAAGGCTAACTATGAATAAGTGAGTGGCTATACAGAGCCTTTTTCAGCAGGATTTCAGGAGCTCCACCATAAAGTTACCTGCACCTGCCTGCTTTGTGACAGCTTCATTTGCACATTGAGTTTTCCTGCATTGCAAAACCAGCACATCCTCTCCAAGACCATCCCACTTTAAATTATGAGTCTGCAAGGCACAACAATAAACAGCTATGGAAACTTTTCTCACCTGCAGCTTTTCAGAAGAATCCACCTATTTTAAAGTAAGGACTTATTTTGTTCAGGCAATTGCTTTTACCCTAAAAGACATTAAAATCCTTTTGAAACCTGTAATGATATACAGTCTCTACTTAGCTTTTACTGCTAATAAGTATGGGAAATAAGTAACTACCATCAACGAACAAGTTAGAAATTAGTCTAGTAATTGTCTTTGCTAAAGTCACTTTACATGTTGCACTGAAATCTTTTGTGGAATGATCACTGACCTGCCATGCTTGGAATCCACATTTTTGTCTCATTCCACACTTGTCACTCATGTTTACAAATAGTCTTTAACTATGTATAGGATTAGCACACTCTCAATTTCAGAAGAGTGACAGTTGGAACACAAGTAGCTTAAAATATCAGATTGTTTCCCTGAAAGGGATATGTTTTGCATTAGCAGAAAGCTGAGTATAATGGTAAAAGCATTTAAGTGCCAAGGAAAGGTAAAGCTTTTCAGCCAGACAATGTTTTGATGGGATGAGCACGGTGGCATTTCTGTAACACTCTAAGAAACATTAATGAGGGTATCTGATTTTCTCTCATTCAAAGCCAACAGCAGAAAAATAAGGCATTTATTTAAAATTAAAACAACAACAAAGAAATAAACAAAGAAAAACAGCCCTTCACAGGGCAACCAGTCTGAGAGGTTGTGTTGAGCTGGAAACAATCTAAAGCTACTGGCAAAGGCTTCCCTTTGGGCCTCAAACAACCTGCAAAAAAATATCTACCAAAACTGGAAGTCTCAGTTTCTGCCACATAAATTTGTTTCTATTCTGGATTTTGTGGAAGAGATTGACACCTTGTAATAGTACATCTAGTCAGAGAGGGAAGCTCTTTACAGCTTGAAGTCACTTAAATCCACTGACCAGACCTATGCCTGATGATACAGCACTACACATTCAGAGATGCACCCACAAGGGCTGTCATGGCAAGGGAAGAGCCCTGAAAAGGGGATGACAGTAAGGGCTGCCCATATTCAGGCTGGTGCCAGGGGAATCCTCTTGCCTTTCTTACTACATGACTCAGGATTCTGCCTGATGGCACCCCTGGCAACTTTGTACTGGCATGCCAGCAGTTCTCCCCCAGAGTATGCCCCAAAAGATGGCCAGTCTTTTTCAGTACTCTACCCCACTCTCCTTAATCAAAATCACTTCAAAGACCCAAACCAGATTGATTCACATGTGAACACTACCCAAAACTTTCTTCCAAGGGGGCAAATACTTGTCTTATGCTCCTTTGAACCCACTGATGCCCGTTTACTTGTATTTACTTTTCATGGCCTATGGCTGAACCATGGAAATTAGAAAACAAACTCCTATTCAGCAAGTCATGTCAAAGGTGACCGCTATGCTAGAGATTCGACTGTGGGACAAACATTCCCCTGATCAGAGGCCTCTTCTGCAGTGCTGCTGTCTCCACAGTTACATACCTGCCTGCAGAAGCCTTTAGTTTATCTTGTCTATGCTGGAAGTCCTAGACGATGCCATCAATCTGAGAGATGAGAGGGATGCTCCTTTGACACTCACACAATGGCTGTGGTGCAAGAGAAAGAAAATCAGCTCCCCTGCAAACTGCCTCCCTTTGAACCACGCAGGGAGTGTCAGGGCAGTCACCATCTTTACATCCAGGTCTTGTGAACTGAGAGGCAGAGCAGGAGAGGGCACCCCCAGCCTCTGCAGGGGCACAGGGGCTGCGGATGCCTCAAGGTACTGAGAAAACACAAACTGGCTCCTGCTTTTCCATTGGCGTGAGCCAGGTGGATAGCTGGAGCAGTGGGTGCAGACCTCCCACAGACAGAAATAATGGAGTTTGCAACCTCTGCTTCTAAAACTGCCTGTTTCCAGAAGCTTATTAGGGACCCACATTCATGGTCAAGAGCAACTGAGTGCAGCAATGGTGCACAGGGACCTAAGCAGTACTTTGCAGACCTCTGGTCTCTGCCCTCAAGACCAGAAGAAACAAGGGTGGGTATCTCAGCAGCTTTGCAGACAGTTAAGCACCCAGTTCTGATCCTCCAGAGAAGAAATCTGTAAAGTGCCTAATGGCCAAATTCTGTGCTTTGGTATAATGGCTCCATTTAGGCCTCATTTACCAGGGCTCCAAGACAGAAAACTAATCCAAATGCCCTTTATCAGAGAGCTCTCTAACCTACTTCCAGTGGTCTTAGTTGTGTCTCTTTGGTGATCAAGTGACTTTTGAGACTTGCCGGCAAGAGGAAAATACAGCAGTATAGCTTGTCAGCAAAACAGGATTTCCTAGGATTTTTTTACTCCTTTAAGGCCCTTGGAGGAGCTTTGAAAGTATTACAGGGCCATAAAAGAGAAGTAGACGATGTTCCAGCTAAAAGCTACCGCTGAGTTAATGCAGGAGAGTTGACAGTGGTCATGTTGTATGGTATGATACAACCCCCAAACATATCTGAGCACATCAGTGTACTTCAATCCAAGATACTGCCTTCATGCCTCTTCACCACAGTGCTGATGAAAGCTCTGATCTGTTCCAGTTTACTAATCCTTCCACCTCACTGTATCTTGGCTTCCCTGTGCCCTGGAAAGCTGAAATTCAAGAAACTTCTCCCAGATCAGTCAACTGCCTTTCACTGGTGCATTAACAACCAGGACTGTTACAAAAATGGGGAGTCTGGTGACCATATGGTCACTGTATACATCCTCATGGTGTGAAGTATAACATCTAGTACGGCATCCCAGGGAAGTCAATGAGAGACTGTGGAGTAAAAAGCTAACCAAGAATCAAAAGGCTACCACCAATTACTTTGTATTGATGCAGTTCAAAGAGCAAAATGAATAGTACATATATCTGAAAATGCGAAAAGCCCAGTTTGTCTGCTATAGAGCAGTATTTTAGGCTCAGGATAATAATTTCCCAACTTTGGCTGTAATATACAGGTGAGTCCTTGTACTAGGGAATACAAAAAGCTTTTAAAAGAAGTGACAAAATACATGTTTTAAATATGCATAAAACTAAACACTTCTTTCATATGGCTAAAACATCCCATATCACAGAGATGTTGAAGTGTAGATACACTAAACTTGCACCAAGTTCCCTAGTGCTGACATCTTTCATGCTCTAGAAACTTTCGTGGAAGAAATGGTAGCTGGGATACAGCATCATTCCGGCTCTGGTATTGTCCTGTCTCAGTGTTATTTTAAGTGTGAAAAGAGAACAAATGGGGCACAGATAGAGACTGGCCCAGCTTTTAGGAATGTGCTCCATATTCCCCTTCATGCAAATACCTGGAGAGCAGACACGTGTCTAAGCTGGCATGCTAAACTTTGCATAAAATCTATTAGCCCCTCTTTGGTCCCAAACCCAGCCTTTGCACTGACAGCCTTAGGACATTAGAGGTTTACAACGAAACTAGAAAGGGGCAAACATTACTAGGTTTCAGAAAACCTCATGCACCCACTTACTGCTACACTGTCTTCTCTAGAAGTTTCCCTAAGGCATAGGGGTCCAGCCCAGGTCTAGGGTTTCTGCATATAAAACACATGTATTTGGAATTACAGCCATGAATGATGTAATTGATGGATTGATGGGATCTCTACACAAAAGTGAGAAGTCAAAGTTTCCAGCTGAATTTGCTTTATTAATCAAGACCTAGCCCAGGCACAGCCTCTCTCCCTGCTCTGATGGCTGCAGGTAGCTCTAATGCTTCTGCATATGCCACACATCCCAGTCAGTTCAGAACCTGTAACTATATATTATACCTGTATGATAACTATATGTTATACCTGTAACTATAGCTAAGTGAAAGGCAAACACGTCAGACTGCAGCTTTTGTTTCCTTTTTTACCTGCCTGCTGACAGGCAGAGAGGTGAATGGCTTATTTGAGACAAGCAGCCCAGAGATGGGCTTGCAGGAGGCACTTGACCTCTGGCCTGACATGACAGCCAACAAGGCTTGGTGCAGTACAGCACTCCATTGCTCACTTACATTTTGAGGTTGAAAGGAGGCAGAACGGCTGGTTTCCTCCCCCTCACCACCTTTTCCCAATTTCTGGTGCTTTAAGTCTCTTCTTTGCTGCTCTGCCACCAGGGGAGTAAAGCTGTGGCTGAGTTGGAAACAGAGCAGCGACTGGTGCTGGGGCATTCTTTACTGGCTTATGGGCATAGCCCCTTCCTGATAGCAGCCTGCGGCACGGCAATCAGGTCTCTCTTCCCTAAACCTCCAAGTAATTTCCTGAATCTGAGCCTTGCAAAGCAGCATTCAGCCACACATAATAAACTCTCATATTCCCGCTCCCTCCAGGGGTCTCAGGGTGATAGCGCAGAGCTTCAGAACTGTGAGAGGCTGCCTCACAGTTATTGGGAACACTCAGCCCTTGTACGTGCTTCAGCATTTTAGAAATCGTAGGGTTTCATCACTGCGCTGTGTTTAGCTTAGGGAGTACAAATAAGTTCCCCGAGACTCATCGTGTGGTTAGTGTGAGCCAATGAGCAGGCTCATGCCGGGCACCACTTGCCAAAAGAGCAGATGTGTCCGAAGCCTGTACCAGTTAATTTTGTGACCTACTGAAATCACTGAGAGATTTATACCACTAATTACTGACTTTGTTTCTGGTTTAATCATCCTTTCCTTCACCTTTCTGTAAAGCCGAGAAGGGAAAAAACACTAATAAACATCTCATCTTCACCAGGATATTGTTTCAAATATAAGCACATGAATTTAGAGATGTATAGGCATTTAGGGAGAAAGACATTTACAAAGAAAATATTTTAACTAAAGCTTTTAGTTCAGTGGTGAGCCATATCTTTATTTCCTAGCCAGAATCCTTCATGCAGTGAAAACAAAATGATTTTAAAATATTTTTTTCTTTCCTGGAAAGGAGCAAATGAGTTGCGGTGGATTTTCTTGTAAATGCCCAGGAAAATGAATGACAGGAGTGAAAGGCTGCCAGAATGTTACAAAACACACTAAGACCTTGATTCTGCAAAGTTTGACTCCCCTTTGTAAATACATCTAGCACATAATTTCTCTGAAGCTGGTATGGCTACGTACATGCATAAAATCACAATGTTCAGGCTGTCTCAGGGAGCATGTTAACCTAATCCTATTCTCTAAACGGCTCTGTGATTTGCTCTGGCTTAATGTGCTTCATTCCCCCCACCCCCCACGCACCTCTGCTGCATGGTTCCCATGTTTTCCATCAGTACTGGCACTAGGCACACCATGAAAACAAACAGGCAAAAAGGCTTGACAAGGAGCCATGGATTAATAGAATTAACAGAAAAACTGTGCCTTCATTTTTTGCACAGCAGATCCAGCTTTGAAACTGATTCTTCCTAAAGCCTTGGGCAAATTACTCAAACATCCCTTCAGGAGAGGCAGAAGTGCTTTACAGAGCTGCTCAGCAGTCTGTAATGTCACCAAGCTGCCATGACCATCACAGAATAAAGCCACCCAAATTCATTCGAAAGAGATTTGGTTGCTAGAAAAAACATGTAGTGGGCAAAAGGCTGTATTCTGAACTTCTCACTGCAAACAGTGCAGCTCAGGGAGTAAATGAGCTGCCTTGCTTGGTACATTGACTATTTTAATACCTCCAGGCCCCGAGGTGGCACCTCTTTCTATGGATTAGGCTAAGGAAGGCAGGACTGGGACCTCTGGTTTTGGTTTATTCCTAATGGGCAGCAGGTGCTTTGCCTCCTGTTCCTGTCAGTTATCCCACCAATTTTCTGGGCTTACTTGCTCCTGTGGTTTGGAAAAAGGAAGAATACTATAAGAAAAGTTGGGCTTAAGCGCTGAAAGGCCTCTGTTCCTTCTTGCTTTGTATTTATATCTTTTCCAGCTGATGGCCTGAACACTGATACAGAAGTGGCACCGAAGTGCTGAAGCAGTCGGTCTCAGTTGCCTCTCAGACCAGGAGCAGTGGAGCTGTTTACGACTCCCACAATCTTCTCCTGCGGGGTCCCTGAAGTTAACAGAGGTGCAGAGCACTCAGCCCCCCAAACCAGCACTGCCGACATCTGTGCACGCCCCAACCGGTTGTTTCCCCAATCCGGGAAAATTTGTTGTCAGGGACTTAACTCTGTATGAAAGGAATGTTGTTTCATTTCAGAACCAGAGATTTCCGACAAGACAGAGCATGAGCTTTCTGAAAGGCGAGAGCTTTTTGTTTTTTTTTTTCTCACAAACATGCTCAGACATAGCTTTCCTTTCAGCTAATTAAGCTGTTTTAAAGCAAACTGGTCAAACAGTGACATCGTGGTGGGGAGCCTTGGAATCAATTGCATGATATAGAAGGCAGGACATTTAAAGGGTGACTTCTGCCATTGTTTCCCCTGGCTGAATCTTTTCTACTTGGTCAATGCTTCCAGAGTGACCCTATACAATTGGGAGAATTCAAAGCCACTGACCTCAAGAGATGCCATTAAGAAGGCAACTGCAGAATAAGATTTCATGGTTGGGAGCCAAATTTACCTTCTCCTTCCATGTCTTGATGCTTACAATATTTTATATGTATGTTTTCTTCCTGTCATTAGCATATTGCTAAACCAGCTAAATAAAAAGAGAAGGCAGACGTTAAGGCAGCTTTGGCAATAACTGCATCTTGGCTGCATGGGAGAGCTGCACCATTTAAAGTGAAAGCTAGAACTGCAAACAAATCATCTTGCAGCATTACTGCGGTTCCTTCAGCTTTGTGGCAGTGAGTGATTGGTAGGAGTAAGATTCACTTTGCTAGCACAGAAGATGGACTCTGCCCAGCATGTATTTTGTTAAATAGACTATGACATCCATTGTTTTTCCAAGCTGCTGGATATAAAATTGGTGAGTTTCAACATCTGCCAAATGACCGTACAGTTTCCCATGTGCAAAGAATAGGCAAATTTGAAACATTAATAACCAGAAGCACTGGCAAAAGTGGGTTCCTCACTGCTTTCTTTCTGAGGACCTCAGGGAGGCCATTCAGCTGGGCAGACGACACACAAAGAAACCTTGGGAAACCTACAAATGGGCAAACCACTGTTGCAGCCCCATGCAAAGCCCTGCAAAACACAGTGGCCATAGCTAGAGAGTTTCCCGTGCCACTGGAGAGATGCTCCATCCAGCTGTTTATAGCGCACCCAAGGAAGCTTAAGGCTGTGCCAAGGTCCACAGCATCTGGCCCTCTTTTCACAAAGCCGTCGGAAATGGTTGTTTAGCCCCTATGTGCTCAGCACACACAGAATGGAGGTGGTGCAGAACTGTATTGCAACATGTGATGAGCAATCCCTACCTGTCCATTTCTGCTCCTCAAGAATCTACCCGCAACCCAGCAAGCCTTCCTGAATATATCCTGCACACCTTGCAGCTATGTGGAGAGCCTGAGGCATCCACTTGCACAGAAGGTCTCCTGCAGGATCACAAGGATCCAGCAACTCCTCATGCTGCATGAGGAAAGCGGTGCCCATGCCTGCACTGGGGGTGCTTGGGCCAGGGTTGTCCTGGGGCTCCTCATACAGTTACATAGGGCTGTCTTGCACTTGCATCCCATGCCATGTGTGCATATTATTTCAGAGAGTACAAGGATCATGGCAGCTAATTATGTGCAGAGATGGGGCATGTGTCTCTGCTCAGAGCCCTCTGCGTCAGAGCATTGCTCTGTTGAGTCAGCCTGGCCTGACCAAAAAAGCAAGGCTACAACCATGGCAACAGAAGAGTCAGAGGGTGATGGAAACTCACATTGCAGAGAGCCAGTGCCTCCCCACATCACACAGCTAGCAGCAATCCTGGAAAGACATCACAGCTGGTTTTAAGCCATTGGGATGGTCAGAGGAGCCCACCCATAGAAATGCATCAGCCCTAGGATGCCCCTTTCCCTATGTGTGCACATGTGTGTGCTGGCACGTGTGAGCACCCTGCTCCTCTCCCCAGTGCTGAGCCCCACTGGCCCCCCGCTCCCCTTCCTGTGATGTTGCATGTTCAACACGATGACTTGCTCTATAGAAGCCATGTGTTGTCATAATGTAACATCATTAAACAAAGTATTTAGAGCAGTTTTTGCAGAGCCAGAACATGAACAACAAAACCCGTCAATTACAGTGTCATTTTGTGTAGTTGTTAAGGTTTCAAATGTCTCCAACTTTCTCTGGTAGGCCATATTGAGCATGTCACAGTGAACATCTGAGATAACGATTTGCTAGGCAATGTGTGCAATTCTCGCCTTTTTTTTTTTAATATCCGAGAAGAAAGAGTTCTTTATAATAATTTGGCTCAAATGTCTATACACATTGCTCCAGCGTCTGTAGCAGCATGTGTTTCTAGGATTGTTCTGGAAGAGAAAATGCAGAAACAGCAGGGAGCAGAAGATAAACAGGCAATTCGTGACTCATTAAAACAAGCATTGGTAGCCAACATTGTGGAGTGTGTGAAGGCCCCAGATCCAACTCGCCTATAAACTTTTTTTACCAGCTGGACTTAGCATCTGTCAGAGTTTGGAAGGAGAGATAATCTGGTACAAATGATTTCAGTGTGTCGCATTTATTAACCTGCCACCTTACATAACACTGCTGATTGGGAACCGGGGGACCGGCTTGAGCAGTGACACAGCTTATTGTCCGAATGGTACAACTTCACTATTAAAGATGCTGTCTTCCCAGCCTCTTTGAAATTATAATGAAGACAATGGAGTAAAAAAGATAATGAAGCTAACTTAAAAAGCAGTGCAGTTCTGAGAAATGTACGTGTGAAAGAATATCCTCAGCACATCTTTCTTGATTTGCTTTTTTGCCTTCCCAGTCCCCAATTTCCTCCACATGCTCAGAAAACTTTTTAGTCTGCTTGCCATAGGAACTGGGATACACACCTCTGCGTAAAACAAATGCCTTATGTCACTCCACAAGCTACTGCCTTCTGAGTGCAATGTTTACTATTTACTGCCTGAATGGCTCCAGGAGTGGAAAACACTGCGGATGGCATGGAAGGCTCAACACCCCCCACAAAAATGAACATGATTTCTTCCAAAGCATTTTAGAGAGTTTCAAATATCTTCTCCCTTTTTAATGCAGCTTCTTTCATGGAGGGCCTGATCCATCTCTAATTAATAGAGATGGAAAAATTCCTTTTGATTCCAAAAGAGAAAAGGCTGGCTCCTGATGCTCTGCAGGAACTGCTGTCTTGGCAAGATTCATTAAAAATAATGCATATACATTTATCCTAGTTTGGGATTCAGCTCTTTCCAGCTCACTGAACACTTACTAGGGACTACTTGACAAATAGAAAACCTCGAAGTGGTGTTTTGCTGCTTTTACAGATCAGATGCCATGAATTTCAAATTAATAGAGATGTTTACTCGCTAATACAAAATTTACATGTATTAGCTTATAAAATATGAATATGCCAGTTTCTTGTTTCAAAATACAGCATTGCCATTTAAAAAGCAAAACCTGCAGAGACTTTGGGGGAAGAAAAACAACACTCAGGCTTAGGAATACCTCACATTTCATTTTGGTTAGCCTATTATTTGTAGTTTTGAAACTTTATTGGTCCCTGATCTAATCTTTTCTGAGTATGAAAACATTAACATATGGTTTAACACAGCACAGGGCTGGAAAGTCCATATCCCAAATGCACATTGTATGCAGGGTGACATTCACACTAAATATCATCCCACAGGGTCTGTACTCCATTTTACCTGGGATTGGAGAGCCATGAAATCTCTGGAAAAGTTGTTCATGAGTCTGAACCAAATGGCGTGCAGTGTACTGAGATACTAGCAGCGTGTGCTGCTGCCAAAGGTTGTGGCTCAAATGTCTCTCTAAGTAACATTAAAAATCTGCTGCTTCATGCCTATGAATTTCAATATTTATAGCGTTCAATAAAATGGTCCACTGTCAGAGGGAGATGTGCCACTGTGCACTCTCTGAGCAGATGGGCTGCAATATGGCACATTTACATGGACCAGCTGTGGAGTGCAGAAATGAATGCTGGTCAGAGGCAGGCTGAAGGCGCCACATCTGGAATGCAAACAGACCTGCCTCCACAGCCACCGGGACCTTCCCTGAGCAGGACGAGCTCTGATTTAGGGCTGCTCACCAGTGTACTTTAAAGTGCATCAAGAGTCCTCATTAACACGAGAGACTACAGTGAGGTTTAGAGCCTGGAGCTTCTCTGCTGGGCATCTGTTAGAGCCTGGGGATGGTACTTTGCAGCCTGGCATAGAAGCGCCCCGGGGAGACATTCTCTCCTGTATCGTGCTGTGGGCTAAATCTGACTTCTTTTTTTTCCTTTTAAATTCTCTCCTGCAAAATGTTGTACACTGAATGCCTTCTGATGCAAGCGGCAAACAAGCTTCTCCCTCCTCTCACCCCTCCCAATGACCCCCTGGGCAACCAGGGAGTCTGCTATTACTCTGAAACTTAATTGATTTTTTTTTTTAAGCAGAAAACAGTGACTACTCCAGCACTGCATAAAAAATAATAAAGCACACATCCACTTTGCTTCTGCAGTAAAAGGGGCTTTTCCAACCTTTAGATCACCATTTCTAGAAAATAAGGCTGATGGCCACTTCTGGATAGATTGTTTTACTGTGCTTAGGCAAAATCTCAGAGACTCTGAAGTCAATGGCAGAGTTCCCACTGTTTTCAAGTAGAGTTAGGATTTTGCTCAATTACAATAAATAGACCTTAAAGTAGGCATAAAAAATTATTTACTCACATTTTAAGGCCCCTCTGTGCTTTCAGAGTGGTCTAATGTGTCCTTAGTGTATATAAAAATCATATGCTTAAATCAAAAGAACAGAACATATATCTTTGATACAGCACAATAATAATCAAAACCAAATTAATAATATGATAATGCAAGAAAGACCTTCCAATTTTTCCAGATCAACATATGTCATTACCACATTTTACTTCCATGGAGGTGTTAAGTATGTGCAGAGGAGAGGAATACAGGTATTCTCTGGCATTTCAGCCTTCCCAGAGCTAACACCAGAGATACGGTGCCAGCTGAAGTGTGGTGTGCAGTACCTAGCTTGCTGCATGGCAGCTCCTACATTTACCTGATTTTGGAGGATAAATGAAAGAGTTTCACATGTCCCTGAGGCTGAAAATGCAAAGCATGGAAAGAATTGGTATTTTTCTCCTAGGGAGTTTTCTATCCCTCCTCTCCCCCTCCTCTTATCTCCCACCCTCTCACCCCTGCCATTCACAGGTTTTTAGAGCATTTTTAAAGGCTTGGCTGGTTTTAATGAATAGGCACACAAAAGGGGAAATAACTGCCCAGTTTATGATTGCTTCTGTCATCTCACTGGAGGAAGGCATGGAAAGAAATAACATGAATCTAGCTTTAAAAAGAGCATTGCTATGCATATACCCTCTTCTTTTTCACCGTTCCTGGATATTTGTGACACTGTGAAGCCCAAATATGCTGTGGAAATCCATCACCAACACATATACATCAAGGACTCTGTAGTGCATAGATTCAATGTGCATTTAAAACTTACAGTGAAAACAGATACATGCACTTTGTGTCCAATTCTGTTCTCAGGGTCTTTAATGGCAGAGCTCCCTTTGACTGCTGGGGGGCTGCAGTGTGGAGCAGTTCTTTGTTCTTTGATCAATAATTCAGAGTACAACTGAAATCACACATCCAGCATACTCCAAAGCGGAGCAGAACACAGCACGTTGCACACCAGCAATAGTACTCTGAATATGGGTAGGAACTGAATAGCTCTGTCATGGGTAGGTCCCGGGAACTCTCCCTCTGCTCAGGGACACAGCTTCTCTGTGCTCTGCCAGGGGACAAAGTACAGATTATGCTGCAGGGTTGAGAGTGCAATCTGAGAAGCAGTGGACTGTGATGCCAGCCCAGGAGAGGAGAGCCATTGCTCAGCCACGTAGTGAATGCTAAGCTGAGGAACATGAGGATGCATGAGGGTTTAATGCACACATACATTGAAACTATCAAGGATATGTGTGGACAGGAATAGAAATCAGGCAAAAAGTCTCTTCCAGAGACCTCAGCAACAGGGAAATCTGTGACTCAGCCCTGCAGCTAGCTAGTAGTGTAGGCATAGCCCTGGTTTCTCTGCCTGTGAACCAGAAAGAAAAGTCCTACTCCATCCAAGGGAGCTACAGTTCTGGGGCTGCAGGGTCATATTCACATTAAAAATACAGAGAGCTTGATGCCCTTTGGACTGACAGCTGCCTGCTAATCAAAGACAGCTTAGATAACTGCTATCTTGCAGCTCCTGTGTTATTGTAGCCTCTCAGATCTGTTAAAGCTATTCTAATCCAGATTAACACGTCACCTCCCTCCTGTTCTGCCAGGAAAAATCACGGGATCCACCTGAAGGGGAGAAAAGAGAGCCCACAGGACAAGAGAGCATGGCTGATCAGCTCCCAGACGACCAGAAATAAGTTACAGCACTTGGAGCCATGATCTGCTTCTTGCTGCCTGGGCTTGAAGGTGACATACAGAGCTGTTACCATCACAAATCACTCCTGGATGTCCATCAGGCAAGCACTGTTCCAGTGCCAGGCTGTCTGGCTCAACATGTGCCTGTCATGGACTGCTGCACATGCAAGTTTTCCCATCTTGTAGGAGACATTTTGACCATATTTTGACCTTCCTGACAAGAAACAAGTCTATTTGCAGCTAGCTTCTTTTCATACATAACCCAGCTCTTACCGCACAGCACACACGTGTATTTGTTACTTCTAGTGTTATTTCTTATCCTTTCTTTTTTCTCTTTTCTTTCCCTCACATTGCAGAAGTGGCTCAGGGAATACCTAAGTTTATTAGAATTGCTGTCAGGAGTTTTACAAGGACTCAGACCTCAAGGTCTATTTGACCTCATGTATCCTCTACCAATAGCAGCATCTGATTGCTCAATAGTAAGCACTATAATCCTGGGTGATTGCATGGTAAAGTGAGATTTTTGATCTGACCAGACTATGCACAGTGGAAAAAGGCAGGTGTTAAGGGGTTACTGATAGGTCTCAGATGTCCTTGGTCATCCACAGGACTTGCTGAGTCCCAGCTCTGGGATAAATATAGAGTAGACTGTGAGCTAATCTAATTTAAACTGTTCTGTCCACCAGTAGGTGACCAGTGGGCTGGATGAGATAAGACCACAGGCTGTATTCAGCCACAGACTATGTTACCCACCTGGCAGTAGCACATGAATATTAAGTACCACTTTTAGATAGCAAATAGTCTTGATTTTACTGAGTAGAATGGTCTCCTAATGCTTTATCGCTGCCCACAGTGCAGAACTAGCACAGTCAAGGGAAAGGAGGTGGGAATTCTGCACACCAAAGAGCAAAGGTGGCTCGGAGGGATTATTTTTTTTTTTTATACCAGTGGAAATCTGTTGGCAACTGTGAAATCAGCCTGAATTTCACATTCCTTCATATCTTGCAAAGGAAAATTAACATGTTTTTTTTCCTTAAAAATGGAGTACGTTTCACCTGGGCACCAAAGCAAAACAAGTGCAGAACTCTGTTCTTTTGTGCCAAGCCCTTTCTGATGGGAAGGAAAGGAGGTACTGTGGCACATCTCAGCATCTGCTGTGTGTAGGGGAGCATGGAAAAAAAATGTCTGCAGGTATTAAACCAGAATTGTTGCACTAGTGACTGCAATCCCAATTTTGATGCAAACATTATGGAGCAAATTGCTGCCTGACAAAGGAAAATTATCATAATATATAGCTTGAATCAAGATGCCAAGGAAGGCCAGCGTGTGCTGGCCAGCAGCAGTCTAGCAGGAAGAAGCAGCAGTAGAGTCTGGTCCATATGTTTGTCCTGCTCTTGCTGCTGAGCAGAATTCTGCCACGCCGGTTTCAGAGCTTTGAAGGCCAGAAGGGACCATTACATCACGCCGTCACCAGCCCTGGCTGGGGCTGCCCGGGCAACAGATGGCTGAAATGCAGGCAAAGCTCATCAGCAGAAAAAAATTCTGCTTTATAATAATTTACCAGGGGGAAAATATAAATAAATAAAACAACTCAAACCCAGGAAATCCTCAAACTCTGCATAGAGCTTTAAGGGCAAGAGAAAAAAAGCTAAACCAAACCAAACCCAAATGAACAACCAACCCTGCAGTATTTTGTTCTGGAAGCATCAGAGCACGATGTTTCTAAAACAAATCAGGCTCCCTTGGGCTCTTAGCAGCTGCCAGACTGCTTCATCCCCCTTTCAACAGTGGGAAGCTTTTCAGCCATAAGATTGTGTAGCGCTGGCAGGGGGGCATATGTGTGTGTGTGTGTGTGTGTGTGTATTCCACTGGGTCAGGACTTTGCTGAAGGCTCAGACCATAATGCTGCAAAGCTGTATGTCCTCAGAGGAGCTGTGAATTGCCACCGCTCATGGAGCTGTGTGGCACAACGTGCTCTCTCTGGGCAGTAGAGCTGATGTTTAAGTTAGCAGAGAGGCAAGGAGGAAAATCAGGAGGAAATCACCTAGGGGGAAATCACCCAGGATGGGGGGCCAAAGCAGTCCCAGGTCCTCTGGCTTACCAGCTCTTTAGGGAAGGAGGCTTCCTAGAGTCGACTGCCGAGCAACATGACGGAGACATCTCAGGGCCTCCAGGAGTGCATTTGGCTAGCATGGGCATAGCCAACCCCAGCCATTGCTGCACCCCATCTGCACTGCTCAGCACAGCAGCCAGTCCCTTCTGTGCCATGCCCCTTACTAGCGCAAACACCCTGTGCAAATGTTGGAAAGGTACCTGCCAAGACATGGTTAGCAACCAGGTGCAAATCTTGCAAGAAATATCCCTCTGTAGCACTCACAAGCACCATAGCCCACAGAGGCACTGCAGAGGAGCCCATCCAGGGCAGCAGACCTGGCATCAAGAGAGCTTGCCCCTTGGGCTGCCTTGCCAACAGTGTGACCACAGCCTGCATGGTGACTTAGATCTCACCATGGTGATGCAGCCTTCAGTGCTCGCATCTTTGTGGCCGGTCCTCCTTTCTCTGCAGAACTAGGACATGGCTTCCCCCGAAATCAGGGCCAAGAGTGAGGCATCAACAATGGTATGGTGCTGTTTTCATTTTGCAGTTTATCTGAATAGAGCTGAGAGCACTGCAGGAAACGAGAGAAATTAATTTGTAAAAACATATGACAATGTCAAGAGCATAGGGTATAAAACCTGCCATAGGGTAGTGGCCTGTTTGTAGGCCTGGGCATGTGGCACTTCCCACTATCCAATATGTTAAGCCTGTCATAAGCAAGGTATAGGACTTTAAAACTTAAAGCCTAGCCAAAGGGCTTCTGAAGGGCAAATGGGCCCCCAAGTTTCTGCAGTGACTCTTTATGTTTTGGTACCTCCACCCTTCACTTCCACATCAGTTCCCCCCTTTCAACTTCCAGGGCAACCCTTTTGCTGTGGCACAGCAAACTCACTCAGTGCTCCAAGATCTTTCTGCAGATAACTCCCTTCAAAGCGGGATGAGAAGCAGAACAGAGCCCCAGTGCTGCAGTGCTTAACTTGCCATCAACAGAGTTCTGGGCATTTATAAATTTGTACTGGTCTCTGGATTTATATTAGGGCTGGAAATGAATAATATAACAAAGTAAACGCTCATGGGGGAAAATGCAAACAGACCATCATTCATGTGCTAAATTTTTTCCTAGTATCTATCGTGCTACTACTTACTGGCCAGAATGACTTTACATAGCAGTAAAACTGTCTCCCCCTGGTAAAACGAGAATGGGGGTAGAAGGCATAGAGAATATTTGCATTTAACTTCATCTCATGGAGACAGAACATTAAAATGCTATTTGGTAACTTAGTCATAGAGAAGAATAGTAGAGCCATAGGACTTTCTTCTTTTATTTTTAAGATGTAACTCTTTTAAGAGTCCCCTTAAGAGCGCTCAGTAGGGTGTGTCAATATTGCTCCCCATGGAAATCATATGGTTTGCCTATGCAGACAGTGAATTGCTTTGTGGCTGTGAAATATTGTGTGTTGCCCTGTGAGCAGTGGAGCCAGTGGCTCGAGGAACCGTTGTTGAGACTGACAGTTACATTGTGCCACTGAATAGTGAAACGGCAGAATCAAAAACTCAAGTGGACCCAGACAGAATGTCCTGACCTTTAAGTAAAAGGCTGATTGGATATGGTGGCAGCTCCCCTTCATCTTCCACCATAATCCATTACACCTTTCTTGGCAAACTCTCATAATTCATGTGGCCGCGCAGATACATTTCCCATAGAATTTTTTTACATGCTTATCATTAAATTTATCTCTTATAACTTACTTGCCTTTGTATGGTCCAGTTGCGATGTGAAGTGTCAGCTCCCTATGTTCAAGCATTCACTGTGTCCTGCCTAAGGAGTAACTGCACCTTGCAGTGTGAAAGCCCAGCAAAAATAAATTTGTAGGAACCCAGTCAGAAGGAAAGTTTCTGTATCGCAGAAACATATGCAAAGATATTACACAATGACCTGCAGTGGAAAAATAACAGACCCCAGCCACATGAAAGATGTGAACTTTATTACTCTAGGTCCATATTTTGTGTCTGTCTGAACTAGACTGTAAAGTATTTGGGCAGGCACATTTTATGTGTCTGCAACATGCCATGCACAGTGCCTTACAAGTAAGAAAGAAAATAATAACGGCATTATTCATGTTGGCTGCAAGCTCTACTTCAGAGACAATCAATGTTACGCAAACGAAAGAGAGCAAAACTGTTGTCTTTGAATATTCATTTTTAATTTCAGAGATGATTTTTACCAGTTTGCTTAAATCACTGTTATATGTGTAAATAAGGAAAGACAGCAGAGTAGAAAGACACTAGTTTGTAATAGGACATTGTTGATACGTGTGGAAAGTTGAGTTTCCTTCTTTAAAAACATCATGTTGATCCTGGAAGTCAGAGCTAGTATGGTTTGTTTCCAGTGCTCATTTCAGTGATGATAAGAGTAAAATGTATATTCTATATGCCCCCTGTCCAAATTAATTTTTTCCTTAGAAACATATGAACTTGTGGACACATTTTTTCCCCTTTAAAAAAATGTTTTAAGGGCTGACTGCTCCTTTTTTGCTTCTTAAAATAAGCTAATAACCTCTATTTTTGAGGCCTTGAGAGTGAAAGCTTTCAGACACCTTGCATATTCGCGATACAGTGTTTGTAGTAAAGACACACAAATCAATTTTATATTATGGTACATTTAAAGACATATTCCTCTAAATGAGGCTGTATATGCAGACTTCTTATTTGCCTAGATGCTATCACCTCTGTGGATAGATTACCCTGTTGTAAACACACATTCCTCTTGCCTGATGAGATGCACTTCACTGACTTGCTTTGAAACTGTACAACAGCTCCCGACATGTCTGAAAGTGGCACTGGCATTTCTTGCATCTCTCTTCTGTGAGAGGCAAGAATCTTCAAACTCAATTAGCATTTTAAAGAATAGGTTCAGTTTTGTGGTCCATTAAAGTCAGCTAAATTGATGCACTGCATGTCTTTATTTCAAAAATAAAGCTGAACAATTAAAGCCCGTGTCTCTTTGCTCAACTTTTGATTCCTCACAAAGCTTTCCCACTTGCTGCCTTTGGATGTAATGTTAACAAAGTCAGTTAACATCAAGAGCAGCGCTAACAGGCATGGCACAATTCCTTGTTTTTGCTCAATCAGTCTGTGTTCAAGCTATCAGTTTGATTTATTTGTCCACACTGACCCTTATTCACCACTTAATTATCCTTGTATAATGTTTCAAGAGCCTCCTGACACAAGGAGAAAGACAATTGCCGATGTTCTGTGGAACAACTGTTGACCTGATGGCCAAAATGATGGCTGCAGGTCGAAGGTTGGTCTCCTTTTGAAAAACCCACTCCATTCTTGAGGGCAGTGGCCAGAACCACTTAGCTGGGGTGCTGCTGGCAGTGGGCAGCCCGCTGGCTCCTGGTCCTTCAGCACAGCCGGGGTCAGCCTGGACAGCTTGGCTGAGGATAGCCAGCTGACAGCCAGCCTCGGCTGAGTAGCTTATCTGCTGAAAGAGCCAAGGTTCTGAACAGGGAGTTGGTGGGCTCACCCTGATCCTCTCTGTCCCCACTCTGCTCCAGCATCAGCACCCAAATTAACTGGAACTAGCCTCAACACCAAACTGCCAAACCCAAGATCAGAACCACGTCCCCTGTGAAAAACAGATGCTATAAGTATGATAGCCTCTATTATCACCCCTGAGCAAAGGGGCTGGCCCTTATTCTTACCTCGAAAGACACTAGTTTAAGGTTCCTGACATATATGCTCAGCCCCATGCCAGAGATGGTGCACAATGACCTCCATTCATCCGGAAAGTGTCCTTTCTGCCTCTCCAGCTTGGAAACACTGAATGACATTCCTATTCGTTTCCCATTCGAAAGCGAATAATCAGCTAATAGGTTAATTCTGACAGGACACTGGCATCTCATGGGGACAGAGGGCATGATCCATATTTTCAGGGAAGCTGAAATAGTGCTCGGGAGCTGGGGAAAAGGGGGTTGAAGTGGCATGGTGTGAGAGTCTGGGCCTTGCTCAGCAACTTGCGCAGGAATTCTGGTTGTCAGCTGTCAGGGGGTATGCAGGGAAAAAATCTGATCCTCTCTTAAAAGCTGGAGTCATCTCCAGTGAAGGCAGCCAGAGCATGTTTAGTTCAGCTTTTTTTTCAACTTACTGACCTTCCCTGAGCATATGGGGTTCATATTTTATCAAATTTACACTATTTCTGATCACTGCTAAAATTCTACTTCTGAAGGGTGTGTTCAGCTGTAAAGGTCTAGTATCCTGCTCACTACCAGGTAAAACTTGATTGATCAGCTGCCCATCTTTACAACCTCAAGGAGGACTGGCAGGCACTACAATTGGGAGTAGACTTTGGGATGCTTTAGGTGGGATCAGCACAGTGCATGGCCAGCCCTGGAGCAGAGGAGTACACAGCCTAACTCAGGACCTTGCTTACCAATGCCTATAGTCCCCAGACACCACCAAGCACCTGAGTCACAAGGAGTGTGAAATCACAGAGGAATAACACGGCAACCTGAATATAAATGTTGGTTTCACCAGCCCATGAGAGCCTGGAGCATAATGCAGTTGATGCTTGGCTTTTTGCTTTCTTTCAAAACTCCTGTTTGAGCAGAAATGTTCACACATTAGTATTATTGCCATGTGAAAAGCTTTTATACTTAGTTTTCAGACAACAACATTTTATGTTTTCATTTTCAATGAAAACTCAAAAGCTGTCAAAGAAATATTTTGGCAAGACAGAGAAAATTTGTTTCTGCTGGTCTTTTCCAGGAGAGAAATAAATAAATATTTTCCCATCTGTCTTTATTAAATCACAGATATCTAGTTGTGAAGGCAGGATGCCATCAGCTCTTTGCTAGTTCTTTTCTTGATGTCCCTGGGAAATAATCCTCTGTAATCCGCAGCACTGTTGGGTTCAAAACCCTGTACGAGCAGGAACTGCTTCCATACTGCCACTGACCAGATAGTTGACCCCTCCAGACAGCAGATTAAGAAGTGGTCAGTTGCTGTATTTCCCGTGTCATAGAGGTAAATTGGAGCAGCAGATGAAGTGTCCAGAATCACAGAGCTCCAACCAGAGCCCTCGAAGACATGAAGGTGTCCGCTGAACTGTGGCAGGATATGAGACTTGTTCAAGGCCACACGGCAAGTCCCTGTGCCAGGACAGGGGTCCTTCTCCTCGAGGCCCTGTGTGCAGCACACGGTGGCTGTTGGCAGCTGGCTCCTCCCCATGGCAGGGACCACCAGCCTTCTTCCATCTGCTTCCCACAGGTCAGCAGGAAAGGCTGGCTGTAGCAGTGCAGTCCCCTGCCTCCAGTCACTTCAAAAGCAATGGAATACCACACAGCATGGTTGTTCATCTAGGTTCCCCCATTGGAAAGCCTGTATGAGGGGCTAGGTGGGAAAACCAAGCAGCACGGGGCAGAGGGACACACACATGTGAGCTGGGAGCGCAGGCAGGGCTCAGCCAGGGGATACAGCACTCAGCCATGAGCCAGGGGCCACCAGCATGCTATGCCCAGCACTCCCTCGTTTTTCAGCTCTGCCATGCCCCTGGGAAGGAGCTCTCTGTCCCCCTATGCTGCAGCTGTGCTGGTGTAAAGCTCAGCACCAACCCGTTTCCACGTGATGGGCCTTGGTCTAACCCCGCAACTTTTATCATTGCTAGGAAAATCAAATTATGGCTATTTTAGGAGAGGGCCAAGAGTTTCCCTGAAAGCTCATCTTTCATTTTGAAAAGAGCATCTAATCACTTAGGGGCAGAATAGCAGGACAGGGAAAGTCTCAAACCTTGTCTGAAAGATGGAAAATTTATGGCTGCAAAGGGCAGCGTATATCAAAGAGCTTTTGGCCAAGTCTCACCAATAAAGCAATTCACCTACTGGGTGATGTGAGGACAGAGCAAGATGAAAGTAAAGTTCAATCATTTCTTCCCATCGCAACAAAAAGGTTGATAAAGAATATACTTGATATCAAACAGAGCTTCCTGCTGTCTCTAGTTACCTGGGAGTTTGGAGCCTGCAGTTTGAATAATGTTTCCTCCATAATAGGGTTGACAGCAGAAGTGTGGAGAGACTGATGGGCCTTCATGCAGGCTCAGCTTTTGTAGTTCAGGCTCATTCTTTATTCTCAGAGTGAAGCAGATAATAAATGTGTAAATAAATAGTTACCAATCTTCTGGCATGGTAAAATAACTAGTTGCTTTCTTGTGCTGCAAAAGAATTCAATCATACTGATGGTAAAACTGCATCGTTTGCAATGTTTCACGCACTTTTCAAATAGCTCAGGAAAGTCATTTGCATTGTTTGAGGCAGAGTGTGGGTAATGCTAAATGTGCTTGCCAATGGGACTGAAACAAAACCGCCACCACTGTAATTTGGGAAAGCTCAGTGATTGTAAACGAATTAAAATCAGTGACTTTTTCTCTCTTTTGCTTATAAGAACAAGTTTATATTAAATTCTGACTTGGTCTGATGTTCTTAGCATGTTTCTTTGTTTAATGTGAGCTCTGAGGAAATGATACATAACTGAATTTATATTATAAGCAATGGTCATAATAAATATATATATAAATATATATATAAATAGTGGTATTTCCACTTGACTGCAATGGCTGTCGAGCTCTGAGTTTATCACACCAAGTTTGTTTACCTGGGGGAGACTTTTGTCTCTTAGTTCTACAGCAAAGCAATCACAGTAAAATATTCTAAATGTTCCTAGCTCTTTTGGTTTTGTTTTTTTTTTTGAGGGTTGGTTTGATGGATTTTTTTTGTGTTATACAGCATATAAGCCCATGATTTTAATAACAGATATAAGCTAAAGTAATGCACAAATGCTTTGGATATGTCTGGGCAAAATAAGTATTTCAACAATAATTTTCCTTTAAAACGTGAGCAAAAATTTTGCTGGTCATAATTTTTTAACTGTTTGAAAGCTCAGCCCTATCTTTAAACAGGCTTCCATGCATTTCTTCTGTATACTGAAGCAGGTCAGGGTTGTACTAATGAAAAGATGCCATAAGTGAGTACATTACAGTCTTCGGAGTGCAATTAGATGAGATAAGATGGGAAGTTTTAAGGAGATGCCCAAGAAGATGAGAGTGAATATACCCTGTGAAATTCTCTTAAATTAAAGCATAATCTCTGGGGAAGACCTTTAGAGATGACTGGAAATGCCATTATTCCCCTCAGCTTGGTGCTTCAAAGGCAATATTTTTCCTTTTTTCCCTTCTGTGAAGAAGTTGTTCTCAGGCAGCTTGAAATGAGATGAGAGCTGGCTGAATTTTTCCTTTTTCAAAAAGAAATTCAAATATGAACCAATTCTTAGGCATAAAGTTACAGCCGAAAAAATCTCTTCTTCAGTATTCTTTTTTCAGTGGAAGAAAATGCAAGCTCTTAAAATTGAAATAATTTCTGTAAGATTTAGATTTTTTGTTGTTGTTGGTCAACTGATTTTTTATTATTATTTTTTTAATCCACAGCCAAAATGTTTACCTGAAACTCTTTTGAAAACTGAGGCATTTACGGTTTCAGTTTTAGTTCTTTAGCGACAACAAAAATGTGAAACACTGTAAATTTTGACAGAAATGAGAAAAACAGACACGAAAGCCCACAAAAAACCTAAGGAAAGATAACTGACATTTTCAACTGAGCTTCTCTGACCAACATCTGTCTTAACTCATGTGTAAAATACAGCCCAGGATAATATGGGTACAAACTTGCAAAACTGTGATGTTCTTTTTTAACCTGGTGTTGAAGAAAATGTTTCTTGCTCTTGAAAGGATAGTAACTTATGCAAAGCCAGTACCGAGAATGCAGTGCAGAATTGCTTGCTACAATTTCAGATGGCAATTTAGCATTAGCAACATCCTCGACATCAAAAGGCTGAAGACTATGCTTAAACACTGCCTAAATGCAATACAGCTAAATAGCTGCATTGACACTTCATTAATTACTAAATTAATGCCTTTAGCAAATAGCCTGTCTGCACACTCAGTGTCTGTTTCCTCTGCAGATCTCTCCGGGCAATATTAACTGTTCGAGGAGTAAATACAATTACAGTGGGGGCAGATTTGACTGCTTGTGTCAGTACCATTTAGGGGACAAGATAAAAGTCTTTTGAAGGTGTCAATGACTTAATGCTACCCTTCTGTGTAGTAGTGTCGTAAGCTGTTATTACAAGTGGTCTCATGAAGAAGTGAAGAGCTTGCGTTTAAAGTACTGTTTCTATTTAAACACATCTCTGACACAGCAGCAACCAAATCCCTGACTTCCAAAGCGGAGGTCTTTGTCTCAGCAAGTGCATTCAAGTGCAGCAGCCACTGTGTGGGGAACTCTACAGGAGCAGCTGCAACAGAGGACTGTTAAAGGTTCACATCTTTTTGCAAGTTAGAATTTCGCTGAGAGGTTTGTGATGTCCATGTTATAAAGAAAATTTAGAACAGAAATGCGAAAGTGGGTAAAACCAATCTGGTTTATGTTAGTGACTGAATTCTCGCATTCTTTGGAGCAGAACAGAGATGAAACTCCCATGCTGCTGTAAACAGCCTTTCACAGACCCAAATGTGTGAAACCTGATGATAGCTGAAGTGACAAAATACTACTTACTGGAAAATCCAGTTATAAGCAAACAGCATTGTGATCTTTCTGGGGATAGGATAACACCCTAATTTCAAACACTGCCCAGACCTAGAGGTGGGGCTCATTGGTTGCAACATTCTTCCTATCAGTTCACTACATATTCACACCCAGGAAGCCTGAGAGGCGCAGCCAGAGTTTGAACTGCTTGAAGTCTGAGATTCAGATCCAGGACTTTTCTCCATATTGTGGCAGGTCATTTTCCCCACATCAAGACTCCTTCTAATGAACTTTCTTTTAGGCTTTGCTGGTTTCAGAAATAGCTCTATGTCCATAAAGAACAGAGTTTTCACCATAAAAACCACTGTTACGTTCCCCCCAGCTTAGCAGTTTGGAACCTGAAAGTGCGCAGGCACAGTGTCCCTACAATTGAGAAGAGCTACTTTAGTGATTTGTTCTGATTTCCTCTTAATATAGATGTGCTGATGCAACCTTGTGCTGACAGGTGAATGCTGGTGGAAGAGCCTACACTTAGACCAGCAGAGCTCTGCTTCCCCTGGCAGGGCCACATCAGTCCCTGAAGCTCCAGCAGAGATCTGGGCAGGATCCAGCAGCCTTCTCTTGATCAGTTCTCCACCAGAAAATCTGCCAAACATGAGCCATTCTCTCAATGTCTGCTTCCTAAATCTGCCAGACAGGTCAGTAGAATCACAGAATCGTAGAATTAACTCCATAGGCAAAGATCTTTAAGATCATCAAGCCCAACCATTCCCCTAGGACTGCCAAGTCTATCTCTAAATCATGTCAGTAGCTCATGACCTCTCAAGGCAACAAGACAGTCCTTCAAGGAAGTGGCCATTTGGGTTGGACAGACTCAGTTCGAGATCCAGTGATGGGAAGTATTAGACTGCAATATTATTAGTAGCAGTAACAGTATGTATTTTTGTAGGGCCTGCTGACAGAACCAGGCACCATGGGCATTTCTCACCAGCCTGGGCTTCCATCTGTATTCAGTGCCATGCTGCCCACCTGCCCACCAGCTTGTCACAAAGCAGGAGTACCATAATGAAACATGAGATTTAGGGCCTTGCTGCTAAGGACCACAGTTATTACAAAGTCACATATTTCTTGATTATTGACAATAGTGGAAGGACGTTTATGCCTCTTAATTCTTCAGCAAGGAACAAATGCATTAGAGTCAAAACAAAGACAGCAAATGGTTATTAAGCCTTTACTAATACTTGTATATATTTTATTTTTATTTTATATTTTATATATGGAAGTAACAGGATAAAAATTATTATTTAATAACCTTAACTTTATCACATATCCTAAAGCATATGCTTTATACATACATTTTTACATGTTATTATCATGCTCAGTGTAGCATGAATACTCTGTAAAAATTATGTTCTTGTAATCAGAGGATATCATGACTGTTCCAGAGATCTGAAAGAACTGCCTAATATAGAATCATAGAATCAACTCAGTTGGAAAGGGCCTTTAAGATCATCAAGTCCAACCATTACCCTAGGACTTCCAAGAGCATCACTAAACCATGTAACTGAGGGTCTCATTTACACAATTTTTGAACACTTCTAGGGACAGTGATTCCATCACTGACCTGGGAAATCTGTTCCAATACTTGATTATGCTCTCTGTGAAGAAATTTTTGCTAATATCCCATCTAAACCTCCCCTGGCACAGCTTGAGACCATTACCTCTTGTCCTATCCCTGGTTACTTGGGAGGAGAGACATCAGTATATCAGCCTTTTCCCCATTCTCAGTCACTAGGTTTCCTGTAGCATCCAGTAGAGGATGGAGGCTCTCCTTGGCCCTTCTTTTATTGATATTTGTAAAAGTACTTTTATGTCAGCAGCCAGATTCAGTTCCATTTGTGCCTTCGCCTTTCTGACTTTCTACGTAACCTAGCAACATCCTTGTACATTTCATGGGGTGACAGTCACTTTCTCTGTAGCTGAAAAATTCTTTTTTTCCTGAGTTCAAGCAATATCTCCCTGTTCAGCCAGGCTGTTCTCTTCCCCACTGGTTTGATTTTTGGCACATGGAATCCCCTAGCTCCTGCACCTTAAGATTTCATTCTTGAAGAGTATCCAGTCTTCCTGGACCCTTTTGTCCCTCAGTACTGCTTCCCACGGAACTCTGACAACTGGAGTCCTAAACAGGCCACAGTCAGCCCTCTGGAAGTCTAAGATGGAGGTTTTGCTGACCTTCTTCCTGACTTCTCCAAGGACTGAAAATTCAATCGTTCTGTGATCGTTTTGCCCAAGATGGCCTCCAACCATCACATCACTCACCAATCCTTCTCTGTGTGCAAACAGCAAATCCAGCCAGGCATCTCCCCTTGTTGTCTCACTAACCATCTATGTAAGGAAGTTATCTTTCACACCTCCAAGAACCTCTTGGATTGTTTTCTCTCTACTGTGTTGTACTTCCAGCAGACGTCTGGTAAGTTGAAGTCTCCCACAAGAACAAGGGCAAGTGATCATGAAACTTCTCCCAGTTGTTTGAAGAACACTTCATCTGTAGCTTCATCCTGGCTGCTTATCTGCTTGGTTGGCCTTCCCCCTGATCTTCACCCACAAACACTCAGCCTTCTCACTCACAACATTGTATTCAAGGCAGTTGATGCACTCCCTGACACGCAAGACAACTCACCATGTCTTTTTCCTTGCCTATCCCTTCTGAAGAGCCTGTAGCCATCCACTGCAGCACAACAATCATGCAAATCATCCCACCATGTTTCTGTGATGGTGATTTTGTCATGATTTCCTTGTTGCACAATGTCTTCCAGTGCCTCCTCTTTGTTGCCCATGCTGTGGGCATTGGCATAACTGCATTTAAGTTGCCCTGTGGATCTGGACTCCAACAGTAGCATGCTAACCTATGGCTCATTTCTAGCAACACTTGTATTATCCCCTTTCTCCTTTAAACCTAGTAAAAGCCTTCTCTATAAGCCTTGCTCACTCCTGGGCTAGAATCCTTTTTCCTCTTTTCTTCCATCTGCCACCAGCAGGCTTGGTGCCATGTAGACTGACCCATGGTTAAAAAAAAAACCAAAATCCTGATTTTGACACCAGTCCTCGAGCCAGAAATTAATTAATGAGGTTTTTCTGATGTAACCATTGTCATTGATTTTGGCTGGCAGGAGGGACAAGAACGGTACTTAGGCTGTGAAAGATACTTTTTTCTGCATACTGCTTTAGAGGAACTAAGCAGTTGAAACGTGAGCTGCCGTCTGCCTTTCCAAAAGTGTACAAAATCAGTTTATTGTCAACACATGTCAATATATTTACTTGCACCGAGGAAATGGCTTCTGTTGATTGCTTTTAACCAGGCTGATGCATGTATGCCAGATTTGCAAATCAAATGTTACCACTACTGTGTTTCTGGCAGAAGGAATGAGAGCTGTAACTGCAGTACTGAAAAATGCCTGTCTTTCACAGTCACCTGACAGCATTTGCAGACAGGGGTATGACATTACAGCTTTTTCCAGAGAAGCAGTGGTGAAATTCAGGCTAGGTGCCACTGGAGCCATTTCAGGAAGCTGAGGGGCAGTGAGGAAGCACTCCCAGCTGACTGAGTCTTTTAGCTATAAATTGTCCTAGGATGCTTTTATGTTTAGCTTTTGGGAGGAAAGGGAAGAAGTGGTGACAAAATACTGAATTCAACAGAAATTCCAAGCTATTTACCAGTACTATCTGCTGGTTTGAGGGAATTGCATGTTATTACAAATGTAGGCAGCACATAATTCCACCAGGTCAAGTATCATGGACTTACAGACTGAAGCCATGCTGGTTGGAAGAGATGCCTGGAGGTTGTCCCTCAAAGCAGGACCACCACTGGATCAGGTCAGCCATGGCAGTTGTGCACTCATCAGACTAGATAGAAGCCCAAATACAGCTTATCCATAATGTCCAACCCACTTGTGTTTTTATGCATGTTTCCATTTGCCTTGCTTTCTTGACATGTGATCCACTAGCGCACAATTTGGAAGAGGAGCAATGGCAGTGGCAGGCAGGGTTGATGTTGAAGCTTAACTACTTGGCAGCAGAGGGATCCAGCATCAAATCAAGGGAGCACAAGTTCTCTCTGCTAATTGCCTTTGTCCATTAGCATATCCCAGAAGTATACAAAATTTCTCACCTCAAGCTTGAAGTTCAACAGAGCCTCCAAAAGGTTTTCCACTACAGCCACTTGATTCAGATTTTCCTGAGTCAAGTTGCATGTTTCCTCTGCCATTATCATCCCCATCTCAAACACTCTCTAACTTATATTTGTTTTGCCTTAAAACGTGGTGCAGCACAACACAGTTTAATTGCATACATACGCATGCAAATTGTCTGTAAGTACCAGGAGTAGGGTGTGCAAAGCAAAGTGGAACAAATACAAATAATTTTGTGCATCTTATATGAAACTCTGCACAAATATTTTTTATTTACTTCTACAACATCATACACGAAGTCTAATACATTCAGTCTTTAAGGATTACAAATGGTTTAAATCCTTCTGAATTTGATGGGACTTTTCCCTGGGAGAATGGTCCATATTCAGGACTGGAGCTTCTTACAGCAACAGAGTCTGGAAAACAGCATGTGGAATCAGTCAGTACCAGTGTCTAGAAGAAGAATAGGTTCAGCATTGAATGTTCATGTTGGATATTGTCTGAAAAGTTGCCCGTCATGTTAGTGCTTGGAAGCTCTGGCAGTCAGGGATGACACGCTCCGGCTTCCCTATTAGCCCCCCTGCGCCGCCGGGACAAAGGGAACTGCAGGCTCCCAGCCAAGCACATACATTTGCAAACTGCCGTCAGTCAGTTCCCAAGGCCAGGGGCTGGATGCCATTGACAAAGAGATGTGAACCGCAGGCACAGCCTGCTCTGCTCTCCCCGCAGAGCGAGTGGCGCTTCTCATGGAGATCCATAGAGCCTGCTCTCTCCCCCTTGCTGCCCGCAAAGAGCTGGCCAGGACTCGCTTCTGATTTTTTGGGTTTTTAACCAGTCCCTTCCACCCAACATGGGAGCCAAAAGAGCACTGTGCACCCCACACTAGCATCCCCCTCCACCACATTTATCTGTCATACACGATGTTGCATTCTTTAATCCACAGTATGGGAGATCTGACTCTGATAAACCCCCACTGGAGACTTGGTCTGATGCTGTGGGTAGATGTGAAGAACAGCAGCACAAATGATCTTGGGAAAAGATCACAGAGCCGTGTGAAAGGCAAACACCTGAGTAAAGACCTGGTTTACTTTTGCTCACTTGGCTTTTCCTTTGCTGCTTTCCTCTAGTAACAACCCACAGGGTTGAAGGTATATGGAGAAGTCCTCTATGAACTGTAGCTTTTATTTGGAGATGATCAGTGTCCAGGCTCATGCTCCTGACGCACTGCTATCCCAAGCCATGACAAATTCAAACAAAAGTGTGTTGTTTGGAGTTGTTTTATTTTTTTTTGCCAGTGTTATTAGCCCTAAAACTGCCCCGAGCTGATGATTCAGACCAAGTTTTGTCATGCAAGGAGATGAATTACCTGGGCCTCAGCATGGTGATAAAATCCCTGCCATAGCCAGGGAGATTGCTCAGTCAGCTGCTAACCTTCTGTCAAGAGAAGTCGATGGATCTCCAGCACATGGCACAAGCCCTGTGAAGGGCAGACAATATCCTATCATGCTCCAACTAGTTGGCCAATGCAAATGTGGAAAATTACCTGAAAAATATTACTGGGCCATAAGAGAGCAAGATCCAGGATAAAAAACACATCTCCAAGTAGCCTGTAAGATGGCACATGCAAATCCTGTCCGTCCTTTCTCCTTAGAGAGGACTAAAGCACAGGGGAAAGTGGTGCCCTGTGTTTAGAGAGCATCCAGGGCACAGGAAACCCTTTTCTCTAGCACTTTGCTGGCAGCACATGTTTTCCCCATCTCCTTCCCCCTTTCTCTCCACATCTTCATTTTTCCCCATCTCTCTGCCTGGGCCTTACTTCTCTCTGAAGTGCTCCAAAAGCATGATGGGGACACTCATTCTCAGTTCAGCATCAACACTAACTCCAGGGTGGCCTTTTCCTAGCAGCTTCCCTGTTAGCTGGGATATGAGTGCTAGGACCTGCCATACAAGCTCAGTCTTCCCACATGGAACGTGCCAAAGAAGCCGAGGAGCCACAGCACTGTATTTAATGTTGGCTGCAAACAGAAAGTCTTCTTTGGAGACTGAAAATACTAACCCTGCTTGGAGGTTGTGTAATTCATAGCAGAATCCCATCCTTACCTCATGACCTTGGTGTCACAGGGGTTTATGTGTATTTTTTCAACGAATAATTTTAACTACAATTTGCTGGAACTGCAGGGAAAACTATCTTAGACCACAGCTGTTCCTGAAACAAGGACTCTTCTAGACTGCCATTCTTGCCATGAATGCCTTCGCAACACTTGCAGCATGCTTGTCTATCCTTATCTGGCTATGAAATGGTGGGTTGCAACAATCCTTCTTCCCTGGTTATCAGTCAGGCCACCTCAGCACACACAGCCCACTCTCAATGTACACAGTTGATGCTCAGTCTGTTTCATCAGAAATGCATTTGAGTTTTTTCTTTTACGTGCTGCAGAAATGAGTGTGACAGTCAAAGCTTTTGAAACTCCCAAGAACAAGGGCTGAAGATCACTTAATTGGTGTCATTACATCATGAAGCAATGTTAGGAATTAAAACCCATGAGGAAAAAATTTGGCAGCTCATTAGTGAACATTTACCTAAGACAATACATACATAAAATACATATGAAACACACTCATTTTTCTCTAGCAGAATTTCGTTCTTCCCGTTATGCTTTAAAATGAGGACATGAGCAAACTTTGAAAAGCACACAGAAAGCACACTGCACTGCTGTTACCCCTTCACACGGACCAAACAGGTTTTTGCAGAACAGAGATACAGAACTCTCATCTTCATCACTCAGTTTACTCTCACATCCACCTCTTTAGGCTGGGGCAGAGCAGTGACAGGAGTGGGTTGCCCTTCATTTCCAAACCTCACTCAAAAGTACTCAGTAGCCAGATTGTGGACACATAGCAAGCATGGTTTTGCCCTCCTCTTCATTTTTCCCTCCCTCTAAAACTTCTTCATCAGTAAATTGGAGTGTGCAACATTTTGGCTACAGTAAATATAAGTGGTCCAAAAGCATTTTTGCTACTTCTCTAGCTTTTAGCCAAGGTCTCCACAATCTTTTGTCCCAGTTTAAAGCCAAAGCTTAACTCAAAGTAGTGAGAAGGCCTCTACCTTTCAGCCTGATCTACATCAAGCCAGAAAAAGCAGCAAAAATCTCTGTTGCATCAGGCATTGCATCCAGAGCTTGGAAGAATTAATACTGTCATAACTGTTAATAACAATAATGTTGTCATAACTAGGAAACAAATCCCACAAGGCTGGATATGCACACACACATGCGAATGCAACACATACGCAAACCCAGATTTTTATGAGCAGTGCCATCAGCAGGGAAATTGTTTATAGTTGCCAGTAATTTATAGCTTTAAATGTAATGCTGAAATGTAAATAACTTTTCCCATTCTCTTCCCTCAGTGATCTGCTCATGAATAAGTCTGAAAAGATCAGGAGACACAACTGGGAAAGATTTGGAGGCAGGGAACGAGTCAGCCTGCCCCTGCTTTCTCTCTGCCTCTGGAGATGTCATCCACTGGCCATGAAACCTGCTCCCAGTCCAGTGTAAGGATCACTCAGTATACAGCTGCGTGGGATATGATGCTTAACAACTACTACCCCAGGCAATGAAATGGGAGTAGTGCTCAGCCTACCCCCTGCAGCAAAAATATACAAAACAACAGTAAGCAAATAAACCTCAGGCTTTCTGGAGCTTTTGACTGGAAGCTGAGGATTTTCCTTTCCCTGCAGGATAAATGGCCATTCTAATGCTGCTCTCTTCTCTTCCTCCTGCCTTTTCAGATCAATAGCGAAGGATGACATACTGAAAACTATCTTTCCATGCCTCTTGTGCCATTTAACATCACAACTGCTGAAGTCAGTTTTATCACCATTTTGTGGTGTTACAATTTGTTGGCTCTATTGGGAATGTGCTTTCTCCTTATGCAGTTGCAGTCAAACCAATGGCTTTGGCTGCTGGTCTCTGCAGGTTTGAGTGTGAAGCCTTACAGAAAGAGACATAAAATAAGAAGATGAGCAAATACGGCAGTGTTCATACTCGCAGTGCTAACTGAAACAGTAGCCCGCAGAGCTTTTATCCTCCCTTTTCTGGTGTTTCTCTTGTTCTTTTTTCTCTCCGTCCCCTAACAAATGATATTTTTATTTATTAATATCTATGATAAGTTACAGTTTGGACTCCAGAAAACATTTTTGGAGATCTGCAAGCAAAAAAGCAGGGGTAAGCCTGTCAGGTATTGATGAATGAACACTAAGAACTGTAAAATATCTGTCTCTCTTCTCACATGGGTGAAAAACAGAAAGCAGTGAAAGAGTTTATGGTATCAGGTATATGTAAGTAAAGCTGGCGGACTGATCCCAAGCAAAGATAGGAATGGCTCATTAGCAAACATTTGAGTCCTCGGCATATTGGAGAAATAATAAGGAAGAGCACTGGGTCACTAACTCTTGAAAAAAAACAAACCAAACCACCACCAAAAAAAAAAAAAAAAAAAAGACAAAACAACAAGAAAAAACAAAACAAGCCATAATGGGTCCTTCCAAATACTGAAAAAAATGGCCAATATTATAAGCTTCCTTTAAAGTCCATGAAAACTCTGACAGGTTTTTTGTTGGGCAGAACTTAGGGTAGGCAGAACTTTTCCAGTTTCTTTCCACCACCTCAACGTACAAGAAAATCCCATCTCATTTTGAAAGGGCAACTGAGGCTTTCCTGTGCTCACATGGCTGCAGGGAGAGGGTTTTGAAAGGAAGTGTTCACATCATAGCAAGTGACAGCACTGGGAAAGAGGAGTGTGGAGAGAGGGAGTGGCAGGCAGGTGGGAAAGGGCATGGTGAAAGACTGCCAGGGACTGAAGAGGGACTCAGACTTTACAAGCATCATGTGAATTTGTGAATCTATATGTGAGCTAATATTTGTAATGCATGCCAACTCACACAGAGATAAGACAGAAAAACCAATCTCATGCTAAAGCTGGCAAAAGTGAGCCTTGGTGTGAAGAGCTTTGATTTTACCATACAGAAATATAAATAATATTTTTGTCCTTTAAAGTATTTTTATGTAGAGATTAAAATTCCAGGGGTTTTAGCACTTCAAACAATTTCAACTACCTGTCCTGTTTTAAGCCCAGCCGGTAACTCACAACCACGCAGCTGCTCTCTCACTCCTCTCCTCCTTTTCTCCCCCCACTCCTGGAGGGATGGAGAGGAGAATTGAAAGAATGTAACTCCCTTGGGTTGAGATAAGAACAGTCCAGTAACTAAGGTATAACACAAACCACTACTGCTACCACCAATAATAATAAATATAAGGGAAATAACAAGGGAAGAGGACACAACCGCTCACCACCCGCCAACTCAGCCTGACTGAGCAGCAATCTAACCCTTCTGGATAACTGCCCCCAGTTTCTACATTGAGCATGTCGTGCTGTGGTATGGAATACCTCTTTGGACAGTTTGGGTCAGGTGTCCTGTCTCTGCTTCCTACCAGCTTCCCTTCCTCCCTGGCAGAGCATGGGACTCAGAAAGTCCTTGGTCAGAGTAAACATTACTGAGCAGCAACTAAACTCATCAGTGTTATTAGTGCTGTTCCCAGGCTGAAAGTCAAAATCACAGCACTGCACCAGCTACTAAGAAGGAGAAAAATGACTGCTGCTGCTGAACCCAGGACACTACCAAAGATAAACAATGTATATTGTTGCTTCAATTACTTAAGATAGTTGAGTAGAAAAGGAATTTTGCTGGGTTAGTTAAAGCAAAAAATCTCTGCAGGAGTCATCCTTTTCAGGTAAGATTATCAAGATCAGTATCATTATAATTTAAAAAACCTGGAAAGCAAGTAAAGCAGACACCAAAAAAAACACCTCAACATCCAGCAGGTTATTTTTCATCTGAAAACTATAAATACTTTTCTACCAGTTAAAATTTTCAACATGCCAGCTAGGGGCAATTTTCAATTTTCTCATTTTTCTCTTTTTTTTTTTTTTTCCCATGTTTTCCCACAAAAGCAGCCAAATATGTGAGGAAATATTTTTGAAGTTAAGGCAATCAAGCAAAATACATCTTCTGGGAAAGTCTCCCTGATGTTGCCTATTCTGAAGTGTGACTATTCCCACCACATCTAGGGCTGCTGTCTGTACCATCACAGGTTGCAGTGGTTGCTTTAGTCCTTGGTTGAGAGACCAATCTCCAAATTTACACTTAGAGCTTAATCCAGTCCTATTAGCGTGAATGGGATTTTTGTCCCTGTCTCCTTTGGATGCAGGATTACACCCTTAAACTGAGTCTTTACCTTACAAAGTCTCAGGAAGAGATATCTGTCCTTTTTTTTTGGCAAGACAATCTGCTTCCTGAAAGGCTTTAGCCAAAATGCAGCCCAGCTGCTAGATGGTGTAAAACTGGACTCTAGTCTTGGTCCAACACAAGTACATTAGTAACAGTGTTGAGCAGCTAAAGCACAGGGATACATTTCCTAGCAAATGAGGATTTGCCCTGAGCCTTGATGAGCTCAGACAGTTTTCATTCCACCATTCTAAATACCAGTCTGTCTCAGAGGCTCAACATGGAGAAGCACCGTGAAATTTCACATGCCTATCCACAACATTTTACTAACCAGCATGGATGGGAGCAGTGTAATTCCTGCCTCATTTATTGTTCACCACAAAGCAATAGCCAGAGCAGATGTCTGAGCAATGTTATGACAGTTCTGGCCTACTCAGAACACATTTATCCTCTGCCAAAATTGAGACACGCTTGCTCCACCAAGTCCCAGAGAGGTGCTTTGGGCTGGGGCATCCCTGTCAAGACGCCACTTTGGATGGCCACCAGTCCCTGTATCTTCTCCATGGTCAGGTTTCCTCTTTCTGTGGCAATGCCAAGTGGGCAAAAAGTGGGCAGAGAGGACCAGCTTAGGAGCAGGTGGCACATCTCAACAAGTACACATAGACCTCCTTTTTCCTGGGGCTTCCTGGGCTGGATTTCAGTCTTCTCCATTCTCATATGGCTATGAAAAGCCACATCAGTGTCCTGAACCCTTTTGGGACACTTTTCAATTCTTTATTAATGAATTCTCCTTCTGCTTCCAGAGAGGGGTCACCTGAGACGCTCTTCTTCTTATGAAGAGGAGGGATCAACCTGGTTGCCTTTATTAAATTATTAACAACTCAGATGCCCCCTAAAGTCTAGTAGCAATTTTCAGCTCAAATTAATGTCCATGGTTTAACACAGGAAGTACCACAGAAACATGAGCTAAATATGATTACCTGGGATTTGGAGCAGTTTCAGCATCAGCTCTTAGACTCCAGGCTTCACACTGGAACTTATCATGGCACAATAGGTATCGGTAGCATATGGTAAAAGTTCCCCGACCTACTTCTTCTCCTTCCAGGTCAGAGTGCTTCTGATGATGCTAAAAAGAAGTCTTTATGTATTTATAGTACTCACCAATTCATGAATTCCTTAAAGTTTTGTTTTATTGAACATCAAGTACTTCGTATCTAGCAAGTAGAAAAATTAGTGCAACGATTACCTTGAAAAATGCTGTAAAACAGTTCATTTGGATAATTTTAAGCTGTCACCACTTGCTAAGAAGAGCCAAATGACCACATTTATAGTATAAACAATCCTAAATTATAGTTAATGTAGTTTCTGCAGCAGCACTTCTAAGAAAAGCAACTGCACATTTATGGAAGCTTATTGAAGAGTTTTATCTTCACTTTAAAAATGCTCAAATTGAAAATGTCCACATTTGCTTGGGCCTTTATTTCTTGGGAATATTTCAGATTCCTCAACTGCTCTGCATTGAGGCTCTTTATGAAATCTGCAAAAGTCCAAATCTAGTCACAAATATTGTGTAACATCTCCATATATTGTAGTGTATCAGAAGGGGGTCTGCTGTAGAAATAGATAGCATGTAAACTGTGTCTGAATTGAGCAGGCAGAATAAAGGTAAATAAACCAAATGAAATGTGTCATTTGCCACAGTGGAAACTAAGTGTGCATTCGTTCATTTTTAATTATACAAACAGTGGAAATTATGCCATTCAGCAGAGACAAATTAGGCTTTGAATGGAAAGCATAATTCAGATCAAGAAGGAAAAAGAGATATAATTAAATATTGCCATTTACATTCTTAAGGCTCAGATCTACAGGAGCTGGATTGAGAATCTACCCAGGCAGGAGCAAAGCACAGAATTTTTCCTGAGTAGATAGATAGGAAAGGTTTTCGAATTCCTCCAGAAGCTGTGGAAGACTCCATTTTGATGTC
>JASSUY010029872.1:0-59427 GCA_032466535.1 Forpus xanthops
TATATATAAAATGCGGTGCAACAACCCTGTAAAGACAATTAGAAAACTAGCTCCAAGCAGCATGATTGCAGTGCGAGGTGGCAGGCTCACTCTCTGCAGGCGTCCCCGCAGAGGCTCTGCCCCCCCCCCAGCATGAGTCTTGGGCTCTTGTACTTACTGACTAAAACTCACACTCATTCCGATGCAGGTGGCCAGCCTGCATTGGAAGAAGTGCTCAGCAGTACCTATAAGGGTTTACAAGGGTCGATGCTCAACTTATCTGTGATTACTCTTAACTTATCTATGGCTACTCTTAACAGTTCAAAATGTATTCCAACTCATCAAAGCCTGGATTGTTCAGAGCCTCTAACGAGCCATGCCCTTGGTCTCTAAGCCAGCCCACAACAATCCGCAATTATCTTCAGCTCAAACCAGATGTCATTTTTTTCACTAAGTTTTCAGTCATCTCAAAATACTTAAGCATGAATAACTCAATGAGACAAACTATCTGTGTTTTGAGCACAGAAAATATTAAAACTGTTGTTGTACGTTCATGGTCTACCAAAAGCAGCAGCATGCTTGGTATTGGCTCCAGCCTGCTAGCAAAGGTACTGCAGCTATTTTGAAACAACCCCAAAGAGAAATTCTGCTCAAGTTAAATGGAAAATCAAGCATCTCAAGCTCAAAATAAAAATGTTATGTACCTGCACATAATGACTTGTCAATAAAGAGCAGTGCTCTACTCCAGAGCTAACAGCAGTACACCATGAACAACTAGGAGAATTAGTTACTTCTTTTAGTCACAGAAGCCAGAGCATGTACCAATCTAGGCCACACATGCACATCTGTCCCATAAATGTCACACCTATATTCCCCAGAAATGACTATACGAAGACAAAAAAGCCCATAGTGACGCCGCTGCATTTCACCAGCGGCATTACAACTCAGTGACACACTGATAACACGGGCATCTAGATGAGGCTCAGAGGATAAAAAGCTGTGATGTAGCTTTCACACAGTTTTAGCTTGAACATATCCCACATACTTATTTATTTCCTCAGAAAATATGTTCCCTTAAGAATTACCTTAATCTATTTAACAAAGTTTGTTTAAAATGTATTACAGCAATGTTCATTTTAACTGAGACTTAAGCATAGATGTTAAATTAGATGTCAAATCCTTTGCATCTAATATTAAGTAAGGATTACTTTCCCCCAAGTTCTACTACATTGTGGTTTTATACTCTCTGATACTCAGCTATGGCAACACACACACTATAAATGCTCTGTACGTGGTAATTAAATTGCATTTAAAAAACACAGGAAAAAAAATAAAATGTCAAATGCTTTTTGTAAAAGCAGAATGTACTTGTGTGCTTTTTAAAGAATGCTTTTAATGATCGCTTGGAAGAAGGGCTTCAAATTGAATAAACTCCCAACCTCCCAAGGAAAAGCTGAGATACAAGAAAGATTTTCTTTTCAGAAGCCAACATGTAGCACTTGCCGAGATCAGGGCTTTCAAAAGAAAATGCCTCTCCTGTTCTCTTTGTGCTTAGCTACATATGAGAAGCTATGAGGTACAGAACAAAGAATGCTAAGTGCATCACTAAAAAAATGTTCTATAAAAATACAACTTAGAAAGTTTCTACTTCCTGAGAAAATTACAAGAGCAATGCAGTATCTTCATGAACCAAAACAAGCCACACTGCAGTACCCTAAGACTTGGCATTATTTTTCTAAAAACTAGGATTAAGTTTTGCTAACAGAGAAAGGGTGAAGCAAGCTGCTATGTTTTTAAATGACCCTGGATACAATAAATATTTGAGTAATTAATGGAACTTTGTTTCTTTGTGCAACAGTTCCTGACATCATCTAACTTTTTTAAAACAATGTAATTTAATCAGCTGGGAAACTCTACTTTCATTGCCATGTATGGTCTTACACAGGAGGCTGACAAGTACTGGTTTGTAAGAAGAAACCTAGAATCTGTACTAGAATTTCTCCCTACCCCCTGACAAGCTGTAGATGGAAATTCAAGGTCTATAACTAAGATAAACATAGAAGGCTCAGCTGTGCTCACTGTGGCATTAATTTTGCATCAGTATAGTTCCACACTCACTTAAATGAAGCTCCTCCTGGTTTACATTGTCTAAAACCATCACTAGGACCACAGACTAGTGCAACTATCCTTCTGGTTACAGTCTTAAAAAAAAGCATCAGCTTAATAGAACAGAAAGTTTTTATTTGAGACTATATTAAAATTACATGATTTCTGACTTAAGGTATTAAGTATTAGCAACTATAAACCCAACATTGATTTGCTTGGCTGACAACTTACCTATACGTAATTTATTTTCCTATGAACCCTAACTTCCAAATATGCTCAAATGTCAACTCACAAAATAATTACATTAATTTTAGTGAAAGCAAACCTGTATGAACCCTGAAGCATTTTGCCTTTCTGCACAATAAAAACATTTTTACTTGGCTCCAGATTTTTAATCAGCACAGTAACTGCATATAATGCATCACCACTGCACTATTTTGTTTCTGAATAGCAAAATTGGTTCTTACTACTGAACAAAAAATAGCTCAGAATAAGGAAGGAATCCCAGTAGAAAAACTGTCATTGTGTCACAGAAATAAAAGCTAAGGGTCCTTATCTGTCATTCGGTTAATTTCTTCTCCCTTCATCAAGTGAATTTTTTTCCAACATACCATTTATAAATATCCAGTGGGTATCTTCTTTTTTAGCCACTCCATGCTTTAAAACCATTCTATTTTAGCTTAAAATATTTGTAGTCTTCAATATTGATTAATAGTTTCCGTCTGACTGGAATGAGACAAAGTTAGCAATTCCCTAGGTGTATTTGCACCACCCCTCAGAATCAGAGGACAAAAATATCAGGACAGACATAGCACTGACATACTGGGTGTAGATGCTGACTGAACATGACAACCATGGCATGTTATGTGCTCCCCATGGTAACAAAGAGGAAACCAAGAGCACAGTCCTAGTCCTTGCTCTTTCCCCATAAGTTTATTTTCCTGTATACTAACCCTGACATTCAAAACAGGCAGCTAGGTCCTACCCTCCTAGCCCATAAGAGCTGAAAGACTTTATAAAGCTCGGCACCTTTAGCAGTGCACATGGAAACGGTGACAATGTGAATTTCACACAAGCAGCAGTAGGGAAGACAGGGCAGTCACTCCTCCTGCATAAAAGCCTGCTGTTAGAACAAAGCCTAAAGCAACAAATAGAAATTTAACCTTTCACCAAAACTTTGCACAATAAAACCAGTATGTTTTCTTGCAAGGATTTTACTTTATGCTAGACCTTAACAGCATGTGTCATATAAACAACAGAATCTAAGCATGACTCAAGTTAGCCACTGATCCAAAACAGACCCCCTATTTCTCTGCACAGATTAGTTACGGACACATAGACCTCATGCTTGAGGTGCAAATTTGACACTGATTTTACATTGCTGACCTTCTCACAAAGAGAACTAGAAATCTATGGATATAAAGCACTACAGTGACAAGGTATAATTTCAATATATTATAATCAGCAATAATAGCCATAACTGATTCATAGCAAGGTGACTGGAAAAATCAGCCCTTTTAAGTTTCACAGTAAAATCAAACTGGGAGGCACTGCATATGGAAGAAGAAGAATATAGGCTGGGATGATTCAACATTTTTGAGTTATAATAAGCAGTGGAAAAAGTCAGTGACTAGATTTTCCAAATATGATTGCAGAAATCTATGTAGGATAGAAATACCTGGATTCCTGAATAGTTCTTTTTTATTTATTTTACTTTATTTTTTATATATTTTTTTAAATTTTTTTAATTTGGAAAGTGCTCCTACCCTCTTTCTAGATTCTTCTACCAACAGTGTCTCTGATGAATTCATGAAGGATGTATAAACAAATTCACTGGAGTATTTACAGAAATTCACAAAGTAGATTCTGTAAAACAGTATTATTTCTTCTGATGAGCACTTCACCATCTTCCATAATCTTAAAACCTGATGGAAGAAATAAGAACAACTAAGGTGAATAAATGTTTAACAATGCTTGTGGCCCTAAACCAAGCTGCACTCAATAGTGTCTGAATGTCTTCCTGAAAAGCTGACAACTTACCTCACTTTCTGGGGATAATTAAATATTAAAAAGAAAAAGAAGCCAACAGGAAAATATTATTTGAATGACCTAGATCTGAAAAGTTCTCAGCTCAGAGTACTTAATGTCAAGCTATTACATATACTGGCAAGTAGGACTGGCAATGAGGACAGAAAATGAGAAATGGCACAGTCACCATCTTAAAAACCAATTCTCAGCTCCCTAAAAATGTCAAGATTTCTTACTTCAGTCTCAATCAGAATAGGTGTAATTCATTTCCAAATTTTGATTCACAATTTGATTTGAATTATTAGCTCTGCTGCCAGCCTCCCTCATTCATAATTTACTCCCTACTGACAAGACTGAAGAAGATAAAAAAGAGCTAGAGACTCACTGGTGTTTAGGATACTCAGCTGAGATTCAGAAGAGTCAGAACTGAAAAGTAGGATCGACAGTAACTTCATTATTTGCAAAGGAAGATAGCACTAACAGGGAGACTTCATGATCAACACAGACACTTATCATGACCTAGCTAAGGCAACTCCCTCCCTGCACAGCCTGGTTATTACTGCAAAACCAAATATTACCATGTGTAATTTTCCCTGCTTCTCACAAATTTCAAAGCCTACCTTGGGGCTCAGAGAAGATGACTTCTGAACATTAGCTACAGCAACACTGCTTATTTACCCTCACACTGGCTTAAACAAGACCAGATTTCATCCCAAGATTTCAATTCACACTTCCTTTCCTTATATTTAATAATTGTTACCAGTGCAACTATATTAGCAAACAGCACCTGTGCAAGATCTTAAAATAAACAAATCTTTAGACTTATCCTAAAATAATTTTTCCCAACAAATCTTTTTAAGAAAAAGTGCTCATCTCCATCTGCTGACCAATTTAGATTATTTCTCTCTGAGGCTCAGAACTGCACAAAGAGAGCTATTTTTCTTTTGTTAAACATCTTATACGTTCAGATACAAGAGGGAGAATTACAAACTGCTACTATGAAAGTGCCTATCAAAATTAAAGGCATCCCTCCTCCCCAAAAATCCATTAATATATCTCATTACTGCCCTTAGCAGCCACAGTACCAATCCTTGGAAGACCTGTCTTCAACTCATAAGTAGTTTATTGTATTTTCTCCTTGTTTGCTATAACAATTGCAAACACACAGGCCAAGGGGCTCTGAAGTTGGGCTGTCTAACAAGACTCAGTTTACAGAATATTAACATGCTCTCTCACTCTGACCCTGTGACACTATGAAAATCCACCCATTAATTTCACCGTTAGAAGTTACAAACAATTTTAGAAACGGACGTTTTGACCCTATGAGAAACAAATTCCCTTCATATAAAAGTATCTTCAGTTAAAGAAAACATCTTACAATGAGTTTAGAGGTTCCTAAATATATATTCCTTACTGCTTCTTCCTGAAGTAGGCATTGCCTGTGCCCATGAAATACTTCAAATGAATAGCCAGAACAGGAAAGAAATATGTAAAATGCCATCAAAATACATTTAAAAAAAAGCATTTACAATTATAAACTTTGAAATTAGAATTTCTGAAAAAATCTTGAAACATAAATAAAACATATGCTTGCAGGAAAATATATTAATAAGCTGTCTAGAACAACATGTAACAAATATAAGGCTCACCTGTGTCAATGAAGCAGTAAGAATTGGTAGCAACAAAACCTTAAAAACAACTTAAAAACAAACAAAAAACAAACCACCAAAACAACAATTTTATACCTTATTCCTTTCTATAGGCCTGCTTTTGATATTATTTTTACAAGGGTATTTTCTTTTATCCTAATGAAGCAAAGCTAGATTCACACTGGAGTAATTAAAAACAGCAGGGTCTAAGTGGCTATAGACAGAATTCTCCAGGTACTTCAGTGGGGTTTTGTTCATCTAAGCACAAGTACAAAATGTTTTAATAGCATAGTAGTTTAGTGGAAAATAAAGCATTCTGAAACACTTCGACTTGTACTGTTTGCTACACTTCTATTCTCCCTGAGCCAGTCATCAAAGGAGACACTGACTTTTCTAACATTGTCTCCCCTTGAACAAGATAAATTGACATATCTACTTAGTACACAGAGGGCAAATCCCTTAGAAATACACTTTTTCCTCCTGCCATGCTGCACAGAATTTTTAATGCAAAGCAACCTGGAATATATCTGTTTTCCCAAAATAGAAGGGGATTCTTTGTTTGTTTGTGGTATGCTTATTTATTTTAATTAAAATGAAAATTAAAATTGCACGGCTTGCAACTACCGTTTCAAAAGTCCTTTGCTGCCCCCATGTGTTTCACAGGAAAAGTCTTGAAGTCTACATAAAAAGTAAAATAACTCTTACTCTAAGCAAAAAAAACAGCTTCTCCTGTGTTGTGGTTTGACACCCATGACATCCTGTTATGAACAAGACAGTCTATGGAAATAGCAACAATAAAAAAAAAAACAACCTGGAAGTTTATCTCTATCTTCTACGAAAGCTGACCAGTTTATAATTTAATGATTATATATTAAAAATAAGAAAAATTGCTCAGTTTGAGATTATTAAAATTCCCAATCAGTAGATTTCAACTCTAGCAGGCCAATTTAGTCCAAGTGGATGATGTCACCCTGATGAAAAATCTGATATGCTTTATTTCAAAACTTTTTTTTTATTAAAGCTAATTTCAGCATCTTTCCACTGATTACATTGACTGGCAAAGTAACTTCTTTCCTGCTCCATTATATTAAACCATACAGAATTAAATCATGTGGCTATCGCATCGAGGCTATTTCTCTCGCTATCAGTAAATCCAAAGCTATGGTTCCCACATAAAGCTTTTCTTTGATGCTCCTGCCAGTCACTGCCCTGCACTTCTCCAAGGGTCACAGTGTGCAAAGCCAGTTTGATAGATTTTGGCCTCAAAATTTGGCTGCTGAGGCTCAGACCATCCTTAAAAAGGTTTCACTGTTCATTTATGCTACAGCCTTCACCCTATCCAGTCCCTATGCTGATCCCAGATCTCATTACATCAATGTAAGTTTTTAATTTATTTTAATAACACCTCTTTTGCCAATCCTGGGGTTACAAGAATAACACTAATCAGAATAACCAATAAAATCTGCCCTTTCAAGCCTTTATACTCTGGCTATAAGCCATAAATAGCCCTCCTGTACCAAAACTGGTAACAGTTTAGCAGATGCACCTGGCAGCCAGTCCAAGGGAAGTAGAAAGCAAAGGCAGAGCTGAATTATGATCCCCACAGGTTTGCTCAATCCTGGACATAAACTATTTCATAGGAACAGATCATAAACTTTTATTTATACTGTCAGGAGGTTCCTGAACTGCCATGATTGTTTTATCGTTAATCTACCTGCCACCAATTTAGCACCTTTAAAATGCCCCAACTTCTCAGAAATGACAGTGTGTTAAATTCTCTCTTCACTACAGAAATACGTATAACTGCATGCTATAAAGCAGAGTAATGAATTTTTCTTTCCAACATTAAGAAAAGGTACCTCCATGGTAAGCGTTCTGCAAATAAACACAAGTGCTCCTTTACCAGTGGGGTGGATTGGAGAGAATTGTCATCTCATGACTGAATCGCTGGGGTTTGTTCCCCCTTTCCCTGACAGATAACAACTGTGGCACTGTAGTCTCACTTCAGAAAAGTGAGTAGATTGTTATTTTCTCTTTTGTAAAATTGCTGGTCAGTTGCTCATTAAAACTGAAACAAACCAACAGGCAAATGCAGCGTAAGGCCAGCCAGTATCAAAATACTTTTGCTACAGCAAAGAGAAAAAGGCCATTTTATCTGAAGGGGAAAAGGGGGCTAAATGCTTACATAGCGCTACTGATTAAAGTTATCTAAATCCTTCTTCAGCCACCAGTAGGGAGATGACAGACACCAATCAGCACTCATGGCTGAAGCTACCTGGACTCCCCTCAAACAGGAGTTACCATTCCCAGAGAGGGACACTACAACAAAGCCACCTCTCCAAAGCCAGCAAGCGCAGGCATTTGAACTGGGGTGATGAGGTAGAGAGCTGCAGCTGACAGTGGCGCTGCCCCGATTGATGCTCCACCAAGCATAGGCTTAATATTTTGTCTTCTATTTCCCAGGTCTGCCCATATCTACTAATATAGAAATTAGAAAAATATAGATCTCTTATATTTCGTGCAATACAATTTCACTTTCAAACTTGTATTGCTGGATAAAATGCTGCTTGACACACACCAAAAAAAAAACAAAAAACAAAAAACCCAAACCATGCATTGTCACAATTCTGCACCTCACCCTTTACAGAGCACACACACTTATACGACTTTGCTATTACACAGCACAGCAATGGTAGAAAAGCTTCACACCCTATAAAATTTCAGTGCAAGGAAAGCCTCATGTTTCACAAACATCACACTGCAAGGTTGCGACAGGCACCACTGCACTGTGGTAGCAAGATGGTGGGGAGAAAAGCAATAGGGACAACTAAAACATAGAATAGCGTCAAACATACAAATATTATGCATACAAACACTGTATAACATTGGATGCCCCATACTTGGAAGTGTTCAAGGCCAATTTGAACAGGGCTTTGAGCAACCTGCTCTAGTGAAAGGTATCCCTACCTGTGACAGGGAGGGCTGGAACTAGATAATCTTTAAGGTCCGTTCCAGCCCAAACCATTCTACGATTCTATAAAAATGTCTATTGATGGAAAGTTACAAGAGGAACTGTGTTAACTTATACCAGCTTAACAGTTTTAAACATCAAACACTAACCTGCTTGATGAAGTACCAGCACTTGATTAGTTTCTAAGGAATCCTGTGAGCCACCATAAGCATGCACAGAGGTTTCTCTCGAGTATTTTCTTCTGTCATAACCTAACTGGACACCAGAGGCTGGGGACACTGGCAGCACTGCACAGGGTAGTTCTCTCCTCATCAATGCCCTCCTTTGATAAAGCCTTCTAGCTGCACTTCTACTGCCCCAAGGGAGAAACTACACCTTCGCTTTCCTACTGGCAGCCCAGTTTGCAGGTACCAACTACCTTTCCTCTCAGCAAAAGTCTGGCATTAAGTTTTCCCTTAGCAGCTAACTCAGCGGTCAGCACCTCGTCTCCTCTCGTTTGCATCCTGTGAGACCCGCATCTCCCACACGTAAAACACCGCGGGAAACTCAAGGCTTTCTCCAGCCGCTGCCTTGTACCCCAAAAACACAGCAAAACCGCCGACATAAGCGGGACGAGCGGTACGGTGGCGGCCATGCGCCCAGCGCTTGGGGGCGGCCACCACAGCCGGCGCTTGAGGGCCCCTCCCGCGGCGGCTGCAGCCCCGCGGGCTGCCTGCCTTCAGGACTGCTGTGGGAAGAAGGGGCGGCTGCCTCTAGGTCCGGAAAGAAAGGGTTCAGCTCATTTGCTCCCCAGAACAGCCCGGCCCACTAGCTCTGCGGGATGAGGTGTGACCCCCAAGCCCCACCCCACCATGACATGACGGCCAGGGGAGGGCCCATAGACAGGGACCGCGCCCCACTGCCCGGCGAGGCATGGCGGGACCTGTCCTTCGGCCCGGCCGGTTGATGGGTGTGCGGGCGCTGCCGATCCTCTGCTGCTTGCTGCGGCTGGGCAGCGCCGCTCTCCTGCCGCCTGCGGGCACATGGCTGAGGGAGCAGGACGGCGGTGCTCAGGGCCGCCAGCAGTGGGACAGAGGCGACCGGGAGGAAGAAGTGGCGGCGGCGGCCCTCCGGGTAGGTGTCCGTGCCCGCACTTACACTGGCGATCCGCGCGGCGGGCCTGCTGGCTGCGGGCTCCGCTGGAGAGGGAGGGGTGCCGAGAGAGTGGAACGTGGAGGAAGATGGCATGGCGGAGCTTTCAGCGCGGAGTACCGACACCCGCTCTGGGGTCCTTTGCTGTTTCGTTTCTCTCGGCTTTCCCCGTCTGCAGCCGCTTTTCTCCCGTTCCCCTATTCTGCCACCAGGTGCCAGCCTCAGACCGAGGAGGTGACTGCCCGACTGTGTGTCGTACATCAAAAACGTATTTCGGAGATTTAGGATTCCTGGTGATTTAAAGGTTAGGTTTTTAGGCCATTATACTGTTCCTTTCTTTCGTAAGGACATAAAACAAGACAAGGTTAACTCTTACCCGAAGGCATTTTTACGTATCTGATCCACAAGGTTTGTTTTGCTGTCAAAGGGCATCCGATGGCTTTGAGAAAAATTGTGCTCAGCTTGCCTGTTTTGTCTGTCTTGTGTCAAATTTTTACCATGTGTGCACTTAAAAAGGCTTTTCTGCTATCTCTCTTGGAGTTGAAATTAGTCTAATGGTTTTCATACTGGTTTTCTGGGAATCCACAATGACTATGAGGTGAACCTGAGGTGAAGAGCTGCCTTGTTATCTGAGTTCATGTTTACTGTTGCTAACCTGGTTTTTTCCTGCTCTTATGGTTTTATCACTCCTGCTATCTTAATCGCCACAAGACATTTATGTTTTTCTTCCTTTAGGAAAGCGCTAAAAGAATTAGCTGGCTGAACTCATCATCAAAAGATAATACAACTGCTTTCTATGGAATAAACCAGTTTTCTCACCTGTTTCCTGAAGAGTTCAAAGGTACATTTCCTGATTGCTGCTAATGCCTTTTCTGTTATTTTTCTTATTCTTTCCCAGAACCTTGTGTCTTTCATATTTACAGATTCTTCCAGTGCTGATAGTCAGCTAGTTTACAATGTCTGATACCAAACTGTAAGTATTTCTGAAGGATACAGTGATCCTCTTCATGTTTCATTAGTTTTGCAAGGTTGAATTGCCCAGAGCCTGAGTATGATTTAGTCTATAGATTGTCCCTTCTTTAAGGTCCCTTCTTCCCGCTGGGGCTTAACATATTCTTTGATTGCAGCAGTTTTAAAATTGGAACATACACAAGGTTCTTAAGTTCCTATTCCCTACCCTGAAACAAAATTGACTGTAATCCAGACAATGCTTGGAAGGCCACAGCTGTACAATGGTAGATGTGACTTTCAGGAGCAATGGCAGATTTGATTATTTTAAGGGGTTTTTTTACTAAGAAAATTTGTCTGATAGATAACCTGATCTTCCTTTCTTGCTGCTCGTCAGCTGCTATATGTTTTGTTCATCAGGGGATTTCACACCTTTTTTAATCTTTCATAATTAAGGAACTTTTTTAAGTCAAAAACTAGCAATCTACATGTGTTTCAGAATATTTACATTATTCTCCTATTATTTTTCCCCTTCTACCTGGCTAAAATAAAGTAATATTTTCACAGTAAATGTTGTGAAAATTTTTGAGCAAAATTTGGTTGATGGAATGATTATTGATCGGCTTCAGTTAATCTTCATGCATTCCACCCACATTCCCTTCATGGAATATTTCTCTGCTTTCCAGAACTAAAGGATTATTCACATTCATTCTGCAATTAAATGAGTGCTTTAAAATCCATGAATTTTCTATGGATTTGAAATGAGTTGTAGTCTCACAATTGTAGCTACAGATCAACGTTACCTCTGTGCTTGTAGTTAAACATTGTTTGTGGTTGTTATTTTTTTTAGTTAGTAAATTTATAGATCTTTGTATTCTGTGTTTAGCTATTTACTTAAGAGGCATACCTCACAAACTTCCCAGATACATAAAAGTGCCAAAGGGAAAGGAAAAGCCTTTGCCAAAGAAGTTTGACTGGAGGGACAAGAAAGTCATTGCAGAAGTGAGAAATCAGCAAACAGTAAGTCCTGGTGTTTTCTTTTCCTGGTTCTCAAGCACTGCTCAGAGACAGCTCCAGCAGATATGTGGTAGAGCACAGTGAAGGCTTTGGAAGGGACCAGCACTGCCTCAAGACTCCCTGGAGCGCTGGCAGAAATATGGCTGGTTGAACATATACAAACTCACGTAGCATTTTATGCAAGGTGGGATTAGATTTGAAGGAGGTGTAAAAGTTGTGCATTTTTTAAATTGTGCAATTATAAACTGTAAAACATTTTTTTTATAATCTGTTTAATTAAACCTGCAAGTCTTTTGCAACATGTTTTTTGTCTTCTTCTGAAGAGACTGAGGTAAGTTCAACACCTGACCTCATTCCTCCATTTCACCTGAATATAGGGATAGATCCTCTGCTATCATGAATGCTATTAACTAGCCAATATCCATATCTTTACCGCTGAACACCTCAGGGGATGATAGGAAGATAACCAGACCCTACGTGATTACAGTTTATCCCAGTGTGGTTATGGTCACTGGTAAGAAACAAACAAGTTGTTACATCCCCAGTGTCTTTTCTTTCTGTGCTTCACATGGTGTAGCCTGACTCTGACTAGGAATAAATTCTTCTTTCTGTTTTAAATGCCACAGTTTAAAGAGCCTACAACTGTAGTTTAGATTGTTACTGTCTAAAGAATTTTTCTGATCTGTTTAATTTCAGTTTATTTCTTAAACTATAATATATTTCTATAACATTCTTCAGACTACAGAAGGTTGTAGACTGTCTCCTTGAATGCATTCTTTTAAAAAACACTAAACTTTTCTTTCTCTCCTGTTTCCCTTCTATTTATACCAGTGTGGAGGCTGCTGGGCTTTCAGTGTGGTGGGTGGTATAGAGTCTGCCTATGCAATTAAAGGAAATAACCTGGAAGAACTCAGCGTACAGCAGGTTATTGACTGTTCGTACAATAATTACGGCTGCAGCGGGGGATCCACTGTCAGTGCTTTGAACTGGTTGAACCAGGTTTGGAACTCCTCATAAATCTCAAACCCTTTCTTAGCTTCTATATTAACATTCTTTTCAGTGGAAAAAAGTGATGGGGAAGGTGGAGCAAACAGCTCAACTGATTATTTTTTTTAATGTGTGTATATATGCATATACAGTGTATATATATTCATGCGTATTTATTTAATCTGGAACCGAAAGAGACTTTGTTCAAGCAGAATGGAAAGTAGATTGGAATTTCATGGTCTGTATATTCATTTTTCTTCTTGCAGACAAAAGTAAAACTCGTGAGAGATTCAGAATACACTTTTAAAGCTCAGACAGGACTGTGCCATTATTTTGGTCACTCAGATTTTGGAGTTTCAATAGCAGGATTTGCTGCATATGACTTCAGGTAGCTACTATTGATTCTTCTTATTTGCTGTACTTTCCCTTCTGAGTTCAGTAACTGTGCAGTAAGCGAGAGCCAGTAGTGCATTGACCAGCCAAAGGTTATGAGGTTGATTGCATCAGTTCTGTAGCTGTGTAGTGGATAAGAATTAATACGCAACATTTTTGAGAGTTAAGGCTTGTGCGATGAATCCACTAAACCTTGCCATCACTACGCCTGCTCAAATTATGAAGTTATGTCTGTGTCTTGAAATTAGGTCTTTTAAATTGGCTGTGTTTAAACTGGAACATTGAGTTAGTTTCAATTTTTAATATATGGTAAGTGAATGTTACACTGCTTAAGTGTCAGCAACAGTAAATCCTACCAATAGTAGTTGGAATTTGTTGAAAGAAAATTAGGAAATACTCAGTTACTTCGGTGTTCATCCATTTGCACATGCACCTTCATCCTTTTCCAGTCCACGACTTTACAAACTCTGTTGTCAGCTGAATGTTGTAAAGACAGCTGGTAGCTTTTTAGGTTTCTATATTAAGAAAGTTTGTTTCTAATCTGTATCAGTACAATACAGCTGCATATTGAATTTAAAGACAAGAAATTCAGTTTTGACTAGGAATTGAATTGCTGCCACATATGAGTAAGTAAAATTTATTATAGCTTTGCCAGTCTGTATTTGGCAAATTTAGTTATTGCACATATCACCCAGTGGCAAAGACTTCCTGTTCCAATACATTACATAAGTAAAACTGTATGAGAATGTCTGATGGTAGTAATGTCCTGTGTTTTGATGTGTTTGAGACACATATTTGAGTTTATTATTATGTATGATGGAAGAGATACTTCTGTATGTTTGAAAAATTAACGGAAAATAATAATATAATGTTTTTTCCAGAGCTGCGTTTAATTGAGAAGAGTGATATATAAAAGTTACATAGTGCCCACCGACTTGACCCAGGAACCTGCTGCTATTTAGTAGCATTATGTCCTTGCATCTGCACCTTTCCCATAGTCTGTGTGTCCTATATTTGTATTATTGTATTCTACGAAGTACATAATTGTTGATGTTATGCAGTGTGTAGAATTCACAGGAAACAGTTTAATTTTTTTTGACTTTTAAATCATACTTAACAAGTAGATTACTACCTCTCAGATTGCTTTAATGTGCTAATGTAAGTAACTTGGCATTATCACTTCTTTCACAGCGATCAAGAAGAAGAAATGATGAGGATGCTTGTGAACTGGGGCCCTTTGGCAGTAACAGTAGATGCAGTTAGCTGGCAGGATTATCTTGGTGGGATCATACAATATCACTGCTCCAGTGGAAGAGCAAATCATGCTGTTCTTATCACTGGTTTTGACAGAACAGGTGCGTTGCCATCAACTGAAATTCAAGTCAGTAGGTTTTGTGGTTTTTCTCTTATTTGCAACTTGCCTCCTGCAGGATAAGTGATTAAAATCCAGAACTGGGTATTCTGTTGGGAGCTGTTCGGTTTGGTGTCACACCAGTTCTGGAAATGCAGCCTGATCCCAGGAGAAAAACTTCCTGTCTGTGCTCCATTAGTTCTGTGGGATTTCATGTCCTTACAAAGTTAATAAAACAGTTGTATGCGTCTTTACGCCAACAGAGGATATAACCAGTCTGTTCAACACAGGCATATTAAGTTCTCTTATCCATGTGAACTGCATTAGGTTTTACTGTACTGTATCATGAAACCATCAGAAACTATGAGATATTAAAATGGTAATTAACTCTGCAGAATGTTAGAATTTTTTTATGCTTCACAAATCTCATGTTATCTCTTGCTTATGAAGATGTCTCTTCCAGGTAGTATCCCTTACTGGATTGTACAGAACTCTTGGGGACCCACATGGGGAATAGACGGCTATGTTCGTGTTAAAATAGGCAGCAATGTCTGTGGTAAGTCTGACAAAAAATAGTTAGTTGTAAAGGCCACATGCTGGGATATTTTTTTTTCCATGTAAGTAAAGCAATATAATGAGATCCTTGGAGAGCAAATGCAAGTCATTGCTACGTTTTAGAAAAGGTTAGATGAATTCAGATGGAAAAATAAATGAAGCAGTCGCTAGTTCAACCAAGCCATCTACCTGAATGGTGGAAAAACCATGGAAGGGTAATGCTATATAAGGCATAAAGAATAAAGCTCTGTTGTACCTTACCATGTAGAGGTGATGTATACATTACAATGAATACATTATAATATATACATTACGTAATGTATACATTTCAAGGGAAAGAATACAGTTATGTGTCATTGTTCCAGGTTAATGCCATCACTACACTCAGTATAGATAAATCAGCTGCTGCCCTTGTCTAGTGGATGGAATTGTCTCTGGGCTCAGTTTAGCAAACAAGTATGAAAAGTGGATCTGCCAGTGCTTGGGAGTTGTGTACCCTGCTTGTGGCTTTTCTTGTTAAGATAGAGATACATGCTCTCAGTGCTGTTTCTATCTCTTAGCTCTTACTGTTTGCATGTGATATTTCCTGGTGCTTGACAGGTGTTTTATCGTGTTAAATATCCAGTTTCTTCTGAATTGCTGAGTAATTGCTGGAGTTAAGGCAGGTGGAGCTCCTGTTTACCAGCAAAGACTGCTGAGCTAAATTGCTAGGCTTGGACTATTAGTAAGTGTTGTGTATCCATTGATTTTTTTTCTTCTGTCAGATAAACGCTGAAGGTCTTCTGTTGGTTTTCACTTCCATGTATGTTTTACCGTAGCTCTCAATGGTTGTACAAGGTGTTAAGAGGATGCAAATTATCTGCAAATAAGAACAGATGATCTTCAGTTTCCCTACACCCAGTAATGATCAGGACGATGTATCCCATAAGAGCTTTTCGATGTTGCTAAAACTTTTGTTCCTGTATAAACAAACTATTTGGAAAGAGAAACTTTGAAGGCGTGGTAATTAAACCAAGTAAAGTGTAGGGCTGGTCAGAAAGAACAGATGTGTTGTCTTCAAATTCTTTTCTCTCAAAAAGCAGGATCTTTCATGTTTTCTGTAGTGTCCCACACAAGAACAATCCAGCAAAAGCCAATAGTTGCTCTCTTCCCCCCACAGATGTTGTCTTCTGATTTAGAGGTGCTGTGACACAACTTTTGAGGGTATAAGGGCTATCAACCTTTGCTACCTTTCACAGGCTGCAGTCAGACTTTGCTTTTAGTGCTGGAAGGAGTACGGCAATACAAGAAGAACTGGTTTGTTCTGTGTTTGTATGGGTCTGAGTGTTCAAAAGTGTCTAGTAATGGAATTTGTGATCTTGGTTCTCTTGGTGAGCTTTCAGAGCTGCACAGCTTCATATTTTCTATACATTGCTAATGCATATGATTAAAAGGGAAGAGGATAACAAGGTTTAGGTTGCTTATCAGCACCCAAATTGGACCAATGCTGAATCCTTAGAAAGGATCTAAAATTTTGACTGCAAAAGCGGAGGAAAGAGGAAAGCAGATCACAACTACAAACAGTGTCAGGTAAGGCAGAAATAAAAAGGCTGCAGCTGGTTTCATGCCTACTTTTGCCCCTCAGCAGTTCACATGCTGTCCTGGTGCAGAGAGAGGGCATTATAAGAATATCAATTCTGGGAACTTCTTTCTGGCAAGTTTCCACTTCCAGTATTTATTAAAAAATAATATTTTTTTCATTTGTAGGTATAGCAGATACAGTTTCAGCAGTATTTGTTTGACACATCCTGGCCAAAGACCCCAAGTAGCATTTGGACACACTGTACATGAAGATTTACTTCAAAACAACATTTTCTAAAATAAGAAATCACTGTAAGGGCAACTCGTGCTTTTAAGCAATACGGGAATGGGTTGGTTGGAGTTTTTAAAAATGTTTTTATTTGGAATGTGCTGTGTCAAATCTCTCATGGAATAAGAAGACTTGAAATCTTCTGCAGAGTATACAAAAAGAAGTTACAACGATGGACTGAAACTGCTTGTGATCTTTATCCAGGTGTTGAATACTACTCCTTAAAGAAATCTCACAGGGAAAAAAGTGATGATGAATAATGAGGAATTTGGATCAAATAGTCAATATTATAACAAAGTATAATTGAAATGCTTTGAATATAAGAACTACCTTCATCAAGTCCGCTTTATTGTGCAGGGAAGAAAGGCAGTCAGAAGAATATATTCTGTTTGATACTTGGCTTTTCTAGCACCTCTGATAGACACATACATTTTGTCTTCCTCCTATTTGTGAAGTTTTGCCCTCCTTCCAGCTTCAGAGAAAGAGTAACAGATACTTGACCTTGTTGCCTGAGCATCCAGTGTTTCTGAAGTGCTGCAATTCCTCATCTTCAGTCTTCAGACCTTTATTGGGTAAAACTTCAGTGCTGTTCAGAGCAGGGAATGTGTTCTGGAAAGTGCCTAGAATATCAATCTTTTGCACTCATTTGTTAGATGGATAGAGAAATAATAAGTGAGTGTATTTAGACAAAGAGAGGCAGTTCTAGTGGTTTAACATCCTGTGTCCTGGCAGCTTGTATGTGTTTGCAAATCAGCCTTTCTGTGCTTCACCAGCTGTATCAGTTCCATGCCTTTTCTCTTCTTTACATCACGAGTTACGGTAAAGCCAGCTGCAAATTACAAATTACAAAATTTGCTTCTTGTAGAAAAAAATGTGAGGGTAGGTTTGTTAATACACCTTTAGAAAGTCAGTAGAGGATACTCCAAATAGAGTGGAGTTTAGATTTCCCTGCATTAATTGAATTCATAGATGGGACTTGCTGGCAATCAGAAAAGGGGTATCAGCTTTGCTGGTCATAACTAGATTTCACAACCAAACATGTTACACTGAAATGCTCTGAATCTTTCATCTGGAATCTGAATATTTTATGAAGCAACACTGTGAAAAATACTGAAACAATTCTGTAGTTTTCACCTTCAATTACTGTACCATGTTACTAGATCAGCGTATTTCTAACCTTCTTATGACAAACACAATGAGCATTCATCATTTTCTGTTGTAAGTATTGTCATTTTAGTCATCTACTTCTCAGTGTTAATATTTTAACAGTGTACAAGCAACAAATAGTACTTTTACTTCCATAACTGGAAAACAATAGCCAAAATTCCCAGTTGACATTGATGAGAGTAATGCTGTTAGAGTAGTACCAGACTCGGATTATTCCACTACTGATTGTGAGGTGTATAAGTACCTAAGGCAGAGAGCAACTCAGCAGAAGTTAGGCTAAAGTGTGTGTATTTCCACACATACATTGGAAGTGATTACGAAGAGGAGTCTCCATCCAACAAGACTACACAGCTTTATTAATATTCTGTTGTCAATTTGCCTTGATTTTATTATGTGTCAATTTTATCCTTACTTCAGTGATATTCTGAGTAAAAAACACTAAATGGCTATCATACTGGTTTTTGAACTTTTGCTTTAGAAGAAGCATTAACAGAAGGTGAGCTTTAATACCGCTTTTATTTACTTGAAGTGCAAAATAAGTGTATCTGCTACTCTTAACAGTGTTTTTACATTCACTTGTAACAGGTAGGAACATGATTCTTGACACTTCAAGACACTTGGGTTTCTATGGATTCAGGAATCATTTTTTTAAATCTAGCTTTTGAAATTCCACAAGAACTCAGAAACTAATACTTTTCTGAAGGTGATGAGACTAATCATTAATTTACTAGAAGTAAATTAATAACAGCCATTAGGCAAACAAATACAAAAATATGTACAAATATGACATGATAATAGTAATTCTGTTAAATTTGCTGTAGGTTTTAAAAACATCCAGCTATAGGTTTTAAGAAGCCAATGAAGAATTAAGTTGGTCATTGAGTTGAATTGGGGTATCATAGAATCATAGAATAGTTAGGGTTGGAAAGGACCTCAAGATCATCTAGTTCCAACCGCCCTGCCAGAGGCAGGGACACCTTCCACTAACCCATGCCACCCAAGGCTCTGTCCAACCTAGCTTTGAACAACACCAGCAATGGATCATACACAGCTTCCCTGGGCAACACATTCCAGTGCCTCACCACCCTTACAGTAGAGAACTTCTTCCTTATATCCAACCTAAACTTCCCCTGTTTAAGTTTGAACCCATTACCCCTTGTCCTATCACTACAGTCCCTCATGAAGAGTCCCTCCCCGGCATCCGTATAAGGCCCTCTTGAGATACTGGAAGGCTGCTGTGAGGTCTCCACGCAGCCTTCTCTTTTTCAGGCTGAACGGCCCCAACTTTCTTGTCCTGTCTTCACACGGGAGGTGCTCCAGTCCCCTGATCGTTCTCATGGCCCTCCTCCGGACTCACTCCAGCAATTCCATGTCTTTAGTCTTAGTATAGGTTAACTCAATATGGGTTATTTTTTGTATAAAAATTAAGATTCTTCCACAAGCCAATCATACTATTCACATAGCTGTCATACATAAATACATATTTACACACACTCCATGAGAGTAGCTGTTACATTTGAGGGACAGCACCACTGGAGGTGGAAATCCTGAAGTTCTTTACAGCAACCAGTTTGGAGAGGCAGGCTACTAGTCAGAGTCATCACTGCTAAAATAGGAGCTGTCACAGTATTCTGCAGTATAAAGGAATTTGTGAATGCTTGGGTTCATCTTTGGTATCCAGTGTCTTGGCACTAGAAATGTTGAAAGATTGAACAAATCCACAAACACCTTGTATCTGTCACTGAAAAAGATAATTGGAACAATTAATGCTGTGGTATTGACAAGGAAGGTCGTAATATCAAAATTGTCAGGAATCATTCCATGACTTTTATTTAATAAGACTTCTGCACTTCTCTTCCTCTTCAGTATTCCAGCATAGAAATACAACCTTAACTGTTTATAGGGCAAATCAGATCAGACTTAAAAGAGAAACATGATTGCTTTAGTCACATCCTTCTCCTGAAAATGGGAGTGTGTAGGCTATAATCTCCAGACCTCCACTCTCATAGTAGATACAAAGTAGAATTTACCTAGGAAAGAAGGTTAATCTGAAAGCAAGGATGACTGAGAAAGCTTGCTGAAAAGGACAGTGAACCATCTGATTTCCATTCCACCTCCCTCTATTACAATTGAACTATCACCCACAGACAGACATAGCCGTCACCAGCTACATATGGTTTCTCTTTGAAAACAAACCTCAAAGAAGGTGCTCTTAGAAGATGTTCTAAAGATGCTTGTGCTTTTTGACATAATGCTGTTCAGGACTGTTAACACATAGCTGCAGCCAAAAGGTCTGAATGGTCTAATCAGCTGAATCCTCTGTGTAAAAAAGCCCATTCAGAGAGTTCTGTGCTCAGGCCCCTATCATCCCTTCTAAGTTGCTTTTCTGCTTCAGCAAAAGGAATCATACTTCTGATTATTGCCTGCACAGCTTGGAAGTGTTAATTACTATCAGCTTTCAGAATGTATTCAATCCAAAATTAAAGTAACTTGCGTTGTACAAATAGAGGTCATGCTAAGAAAGGAAGTTATGCGTCAGTAGTTGCACACAAACTGAACAACGAAGGGTTAATTATTGCTGCTGTTACAGTAACGCCTAGATCTCTTGACTGAGAATTATGCATAGCACTTTGAACATGCAAAAAGATGTTCTTTTTGCCCCAAAACGCTTGAAATTTGTATATGTCAACCTGAAAAACAAGGTTACAACCATCAGGAGGAAATGTTAGAGTCCCAGAAGGGAAACAATAGCTCTTTGTCCTCTAGTGAGCTACTGAAATCTGTCTCCTGGCATTAGAATATGTCCAAACTGCATTTCTGCAGGTGATGGGAGAAATACATTATTCTTACCTCACTGTTGAACGCAAATACTGGTAGCCTGATGAGCCACCAGTGCCAGCCTTGCTCCCAATCATTCTGTGCACCATGCAGACATGGTTATCTAAGTAACATAAAAGAAACTCAGGCTGTATGCTCACTGTTAAGGTACAACCAAAGGGTCACATCAAGGTACATCACTGAAATATTGAAGATTCTACAGAGATTGTTACATAGATATAACACTACTAGGTATTCAGCAATGCCGGAGTTAATTCTGCCACTCTTCAGTCAGCTAATATGAAATTATTGTTAATATAGAAAGAGTACCCTAATTATTATGCATTATTGTGCTCTATTAATACAGAATTAATTCATTTCTGGATGTATAGATAGAGAAGGAGCAGAAAGAATGTTTGCATATGAGGTCTTCATGAGTTTGGATAGGGCTTTGAGCAACCTGATCTAGTAAAAGGTGTCCCTGATCATGGTAGGGAGATTGGAACTAGATGACCTTTTAGATCTCTTCCAACCCAAACTGCTCTATGATTCTACGATGAAATGACATGGTCACATCGGGGGAGACATTACAAAATATATACCTGCAACTTAAATAGAATTGTTCACTTATAGCAGGTCATAGGAGTGACAGTTATACCTATGTATCTAGTGATCACAGAAGAAGCTGTTCATCTTTCCTCTTGGGTGAAGCATAAAAAAATCCCACTCATTCATAAAGGATAACTTAGCTCAGTTCTAAAACTCTGGGCATAACTTGTCTAAAAGAGGGTAAAATAGAGCAATTTACTTTCACCTAAAAGAGGGAGCATCACAGATAGTGGAACTTACATCTCCATTTGGTCATGAGCACATCGATATCCATAAGGGAAGTAAGAAGCTGAAAGGGAACCTGAAAACGAGGCTCCTCCCTTGGAAAATGAGAGAGAAGACAGCAGGACCTCTTACAATATGATATATTTTTTCAAAGTAGGACTTCACCAGTGTATAATAATGACATAACATACAAAGTTTTCAAAATTTGTATTGAAATATCACTAGATATTCTAAGAAAGGCTTCTGCCACAGAAGTCTGAACTGCTTTTTCCCTCATTCTTGGAAAATAACTCTAACTCTTCCTAGGACACTTTGTAGAATGGTCTGAATAAGGCATTTGCCAGTTACACTCTGAGAAGCAGCAGCTGGACAGACACGAATCAGCTGCCCAAGGAGGCCAACCTACATCCTTGAAAAGATACTCAAAACTCAACCAGGCTCAGCCCTGAGCAGCCTGACCTGATCTTCAAGCTGGGTTTTGTGGAGGGTTATACAAGCTTACTTTCCAAGGCCTTTTCCAACCTAAATAAATCTGTGCTGCTGTCCTTAACCTTCACTTTCCCTCCTGCCAGTAAGTATTAACAATACATCTTCTAACTTTACCTGTAGAAGTAGATCATTAGGGCACCCTTCAGTGCTTTGTAAGACAGTCGCCTTTCTCCTGCAAAAATATGAGCATCCTTAGTCTGTTACTGATTCTCCTGCAAATTTAATGCTGTTATGTGTTTATATAGATCATGTATAAAAATCCTGAAAATGCACATTAATGAAATCTACCTTTACTAAGCAGGTGTTCATGGCGTTTTTCATCAAATAATGAAAGTAATGCATCTTTCTGTTTTTGGAATTCGGATAATTCATCATCTTTTTCTTCTGATTCTGGTTTGGCCTTTGATATTTAAAACAAAAACTGGTTTTAGAATTCAGCAGGGAAAATTAAATGCTTTAATGACCCATAATGTAACCGCTATTTTCATCATAAATACTCTGTAAGTTCACATCAAAAAAGAGCTGTATATTCAGACAAGATAGATGAATTGCTGAGTCACTGTCCTTTAAGAAACACAATTACCACAAAACATACTATTAAATATCCATCAGCACAATTCAGATGAATAAATGTTCAAGCAAACTGGCAGCTTATTGCTTTTATTTGGGTCTAGAGGCCTTAAAAAACACTTTATCTTCAAGGCAAAAAGAAGACAACCTTGAACAGTTATGAGAAGAAAATTGTAAATAAAAAAGTTTAGATAATAGAAATGAATAGAAAATGGATTCTTTTGTGCCTTTTTTTTTTTACCATTAAAAATCTACTTAAAGCTACAGGTCTTACAGTATTTTGGAGATTTTCTTTTGCTAATTTGCTAGTGTCATTCAAACAATCACATAGCGGCAAATTGCCACATACTGTTAAATACAAATGGGCTGTTTATAGTGACACTCCATACTCACAACTCAGGGCCTCAAACTTCATGTTTACCCTCAACTGTAGATGCAAGTGCTAACTAAGGTGAAGTTGTAGTTTCAGTAAAATCAATTTCAATCCTCCTATTGATAGTATCCTTTTCCTTTAGCTATCAAAACATACATGTATTACATACTTTAAGCTGTCTTAGATGTCAAAATACAAACTTATTCAGATTTCCTGGGGAAGAAAAAAAAAGACAATTTTTTCCACTTCTTGCAGATTAAGTGAAGCAAATGAGCACAAAGTCAAAATTATGTCAGGATGTCATTTTGCCCACTGTCTTTGCTTACAGCTGAATCAAGAGTATACTACATACCTGCAACAAGGCAAATTCCTCTTCTAGACCTTTTACAACATTCACTTCAAATTGTCCCCAGAAATCAAATCCTTCAGCATCAAGTCCCGGAGTTCTTTCCAGCCATGCCTTTAGTAATAATGACAATAATAATAATAATAATGTGCTCAAACATTAATAATGCAAGTTCATTACCTTACAATCGCAAGCTGCAGCAGCATAAATCATACTGCTGCAGTTGTTCTGGTTTAATATCCCATTGAGGTGCTTATTGCTTCAGTCAGCATATCCATGTAGATGATTTATACCTACATAATGGTGCCATGCACACACACTGATGGGTTCCAGGTGAAGTGACTAGTGTTGGAAGACAAAAGCTGTCTCACTATCTTTAAAACCAGCTCCCTTGTAGATACAACCTTATTCCCTGTATATACGATAATTTCAAAAATAAATATCAGAAAGAAGGTGTGGAACTGCCTATATAACCAGTTTTTATCGTGTCAGACAAGCTGAATATTGGTCAAGCAGTTTTGTCATTAACTTCCACCATAATATGTGATGATACAAGACAGAAATTTAATCGGCAGCTAACAAAGCTTTCTCTTTGATTTTCTTTTAATAATGGGAATGAAATTCAGAGAGGGAAAACTGGGAACCTTTAAGGTCAAACTCTCTTTAGTGATCACTCTTCATCTCAAAGATATAAGAGCATGAAGTCTTGACGAAAAGAAAGCTAGAGAAATTTCTTATATATTCTGCATTAAGTGCCATTAGTCAAAGGGCCAGGGTTATAAGATTGGATGCTTTTATTGAGGTTTATATGGCATTGTTCTTTATAAAGTTATGTAAGCTTGTGCATGAAAATGACAAGGAGAGAAATTACTGAGTCATTGATAGCTCTGAGACGTTATTAAAACAAGGCAAGTGATAATGAAACATTTGTTAAATGTCTTTTCTCATTTCCATTCTGAGTTTTTATTTTTCCTTTTCTTGTTCTAACCTCTCTAGAGAAGAATTTGTCACTGGCACCAATGAAGGACATTCTTGGGAGGTGGGAGTAAAAAAAAGGAAGGTCTAAGACAGATGTTGTTACCTCCACAAGTTGCAGTAGTGTTGGTTCTTGCTCTGATTGAAGCAGTAGTTCATAATCCTCTCCTTTGAAGTTATCACGATAATGCTTTCTGTTATAAGGGACTCTAAGACTTTGGTGAACACCTATTTTGTTCTCTAGCAAGCGGAACTGCAGGCTCTGAAAACCTGAGGCTGGGCTTAGGTAATATCTTAGGGAAACAAAAGAAAAGATACAGAAAGACAGGATATTATTTAAAAATGATAGTGCTCTCTGGTTCTCAATGAGACAAAAAAAAAAATACTTCACATTTGAAGAATTTTGAATAGATATCTGAGCATTTTTATATGATTTCAGTTAAGAGAAAAACACGTATTTTATAATGCAACTACAATGCATGTATAATGTTGTTTATGCATACACAAATATATAGACACAAGTTTGTCCTGTGTTTTAAATTGGCAGCTTTGTATTTGTGATGTATAGGAGAAAACATTAGTGAACATAATTTCTTTTCCAGTCAGAATAAGTAGGTTCACCACAAATGACTACTACAGAGATTTTCACATCATTAAAGTGCCAATGAATGCATTTTAAACAGGCTTGTTATACAGAATAATTGCTATGTACGCAACAGACTAACATTCAGAAGAACATTTACTGCATTTTATTTCATTAACAGGATTCTTTCAGAGTTAAATTGTGTGACCATGCAGAATAACAATTAATAAAAGTAATCTGAAATCCCACAGTGCTAGATTGTAACGTACTTTGCATTGCAAGTACAAGATCTGGCAGAAACAGATCACTGATCTGATCTTATGTTTGCTTATCAAATGACAGTATGTGGCTAAAAAGCAGAAGCAAGAATGCATCAAAACAGACAATTAGCCCATGGATTACCCCTCCTGTAGTGTGCTGGATGATACAGCTGATTTACTCTTCCAAGAAAAGCAAAATTGTAGTTTTGTGTGCTTTTTAGCTAAGGAGCATTTAAAATTTACCATGAGCTCTTAAGGATGAGAATTATCAGTTCACGGATTACTAGGGAGGAATACTAAGTATTTACCTGAAATCAAAGAAGTCCAATGCAGTCATAGTTTCCAAAACTGAGAACTGTTCCACAAGTAATTTCAGAATCATTGAAATTCTATTTATTCTAGTAATAACCTTCAGCATGTTCCTCTCATCTCTTACCTGTAGAAAACATAAATATCATAATCAGAGTGCTATTCCTTATATCCTACCTATTTATTTCAGGTCTTTTCGCTGTTGTACAGCAGAATAGTTCTCAAGTCAATCCATAGCAGCAGGATCTCATCTTGAATACAGAACCCTGTTTTTAACTGAAATCTGAAACAATAATTTTCAAAGATTGAAATGTTTTTCTCAGACTGATGTTACAACTATGCCAAACATATAGGGTTTTATTCTTTTCTACCTTTTTGACTGAGATAGAAGGCACCACAAGAAATTAAACTGTAGACTGAAATAATTTATATCATGATCATTTCCAATTACTAAAATCCAATTTTAATGGCACATGATATAATATAATCATGCTTTCTACTATAATCACTTCTACAATCATTTGTATGATTGTGAAGGAACAAATCATAAGGCAGATGTGGAAAGTACTTAAAAATTGAGAAGCAGAATAATCTCAGAGGTACATCAGAACACATCTATAAAGATATTCATTAGAGATACGCATTAGCAAGGAGAGGAAAACAGAGATGACTGCATCTGGTGAGAAATATAAAATATTAAATGGAAAACACAGAAGCTCTCTTCTGGCTAGGTTGAACACTTTGCCTGAAGGAGATCTGCTAAAATTCCTAGTAGTTTCAATGGGATTAAACTTCTCTCTATGCCCTGGGCATGCAACCAGAAAATATCAAGCTACAAAAATGAAAGATGATAAGCATTTCCTTAATCACATGGCTGGGTACTTAATTTTAGCATTGACATTTCAAATTCTGATTGTAAACAAAGTTTTGGTTTTAAAACAAATAAATAATGAAAAAATATTCTGCTTAAGCACTGGATTTTATCAGTTATAATTTGATACAATATTGAACTAAAAAGCCAACAAAATTATGAATGTGGAGGACAAAAGAACATTTTCATTGGACATTATGATAAAAATGCTCCTACTTTCAGTCATGTCTAGTTTCAAATTTTCTTCTTATACACACGCTTATGATGTTATTTAAGGTATTTCTCAAATTACGTACAGTCAGCCTTTTTATGTGGATGCAGTATCAGGACTTTTCCTTTGCTATCTATTATTATGAGGCGTGTGTAGCTTTGGAAATATGTTTAGAAATGTTCAAAATATTCCTGTTATATTTGTAATTTTCAGAAATTCTCATCAAATTATACACTGTAATATTTATTATTGCTTTTTCTGATAGACTTAAAATATACAACTATTGACAAGTGTTTTCCAGATATTGGATGGAAGGATATAGTGCACAGACATCAAAAAACTGAACAAAGGCAGAAATGACTTTTCAACATAAAAGTACCTGGGAGCCCTCTGGTTTTCAGTTTTGCCTCCGAGCATGCCTTTTCTGAGTAGAATATTCTCAAGTTGTTTCTACTGTTATTCTCTACTGTTATCCAGTACTAGTAGGAGAGTATAAAAGCATTCTGGCCAATGAAATTGGTCTTGAGGAGTGATCTGCGCAAAAGGCAGACTCCCAAAAGGCAGACTCCAAGAGGAAATAAGGCTTTGCTGATCAAATACCTGTTCTATCAGGACCTAAGAGCCACTCTGCTAAATTTCATTAGGGTGTTTGGGATGCTGTTTTTAAAAAGAGCACATGTTGCTTTAGTAAACCCAAATCTATTAGACTGAAAGGCAGGAAGCAAGAGAAACAGAGGGCTGCATTTTCCCAAAATTAATATTTGCCTTCAACTCACTTGGCCATTTTGAAAGATAACTCGCACAGAGTCCATTTCCCACAGAATCTGCTTAAACCAAAGTTCATAAGCTGCAAAAAGAAAGGGATTATTAGGATTAACTTCAACATTATTTTGCTTTTTCTTCATAGCATCTTACATTTTAATTTGAAATGAATAGCCTACATTTACACTGCTGGTGGACAAAAAGATGCTGATACATAAATGTATTAATTTAACTGTCCTTTATCTAAACTATTACAGGAAACAATCTAGCATTGAAAACATTGACAGCATTTCTAAAATGTCTTTTACACTTTAGATATTTGATGCACAGAATGTGAATTACAAAAGGAGAAAAGAGAAAATCTAGATCTGATCCAATAAACGTTAACTCCAGAGCCACTTACAATCTTTATGGCATGTATATGTTTTCTCTTAATAACAGGAAAACAGCATTAGATGAATGCCTGCAAATCACATGGATATTAACAGTTAGGGAGCACCTAACCAGTGTGTTGGCTTCATACAGACTCCAGATGGTTAGAACAGAACTGATGTTTCAGAGAAGGCACAAGCCAACAGACAAATTTGCCTATAATAAACTCCATAGAACCTTATTACTCAGATGGTGAATGACTTTTGCTACCTTAATTTCTCTAGAAACAGAACCATACAAATTGTAGTTTACCCAATCTAAAGATTATACTTATGGCTTCATAAGCATAGAGTTGATTACAGCCTTACAAATTATACCGGGACATATGCAAATATAAATACAGAGCAATTGTATTGACTGTGTCTCAAATTAAAATGAACAATGTATTCCATATTTCTGCACTGAATAACTTCCCTGTGGCAGAAATGCTGGTCAACCACCAGCAATGAAATCCTTCCAACCACTTACCTTGATGTGTTACAATGAAAAGATGCTCATCATGGATTTGCTTTCCTTTCTTCTCACTCTGAAGTTCTTGAGCACTCAATATTTTGTTCAGCTTGAAGATAAAGAAAGACTTTTCTGTAAAGCTCTCAATGCTGCTATTAGCAATGGTAATTCTACAATGTAGAGCTAATATTTAAGGATATCAAATATATATAGGACTCATAGAATCACAGAGTAGTTAAGGTTGGAAAGGACCATCTAGTTCCAACCCCCCCGCCATGGGCAGAGACACCACACTAGACCATGTCACTCAAGGGGCTCTGTCCCACATGGCCTTGAATGCTGCCAGGGATGGAGCATTCACAACTTCCTTGGGCAACCCATTCCAGTGCCTCACCACCCTTACAGTAAAGAACTTCTTCCTTATATCTAACCTGAACTTCTCCTAAGTTTGAATCCATTAACTCTTGTCCTATCACTACAATCTCTGATGGACAGTGACTCTCCAGCATCCTTCAGATACTGGAAGACTGCTATGAGGTATGAGAAGTTAAACTAAATGGTCTTAGTGGCATTTTTTTAAAAAAATCTTGCCTAAAATAGAACATTTAAATGCATCAAGTAATAAATTTTGGAAGATCATTTTAAAGATATTTTTAATTATGAAAAAAAAGATAAAATATCCAGCTTATTTTCCAAACCTGACCATCTGTGTTGTCATGTTCCATGAAAACAGAGTTCCTACACTAAAATTCTGTTTAATCATACAATAATCTGCACAGGAGCTCTGATTTGAGGCTCTACTACTTGTTTCATTTCTGGCACTACTGATTTTGTTTACTGAGTCAAGTTTATAATCTAATCATAGTTGTTCTAAAAGAAATCTTTGCAAGATTCCATATCATATATCAACAAATCAATCTTCTCACAAGCACAGAGCAATTTCACTTAGTTCATGCTGTCACCAAAAAAAAAAAAACGCACTCCATATTCTTTTATTACTTACAGCATTTCATTTTTACTTACTTCCTACTTCTAGTTGTGACATTTTTTTTGTTTGGTTGGGTTTGGGTTTTTTTGGCATTTGATTGGTTGGGGTTTTTTTTGTGTCTGTGACCCCCAGTTATCACCCTACCCCCATGATTTCTGTAATATATTTTTCCAGCCAAATGTCCTGGGCTTTCATGCAATAATTCGGGGAAGTTGCACACAGCCTGTTGACATGGAGAAATTGCCGAGTGGTGGTCATCAGACCAAAGAAAGACTTTTGTGGTCACCACTTCACAGTTTAGGCTTACCAGGGTAAGTAATTACCTACACCACTCCCTTCACCCCCCAAAAAATATATCCAGCTTCCCTGCAGTTTGAGAAGCCATGCTCAGTCCACCGGCCCCATCCCAGTTGAGATAGGCACCTGTGCCCATGACTGCATGTAGAGACAGGCAAACGAAGGGCACCTGTAGACCTGTCATAGTGTCTGACTGGTGGGAAAAACATCAGCCACACATCCTGGCTCAAGTCTTAAGAGCAACCAGGGCAGTAAACATGAAATCCTTAAACTTACTTGTAGGTATTCTCCATAGACAAGTCCACCTTTGCTGGCTTTATTTATTCCTTCTTGTGATTTGTCATCTTTTTCATCTTCCAAAGACAGCTTATTTAAATTAAATCTAAGAAGAGAATTAAGTAAATATGTAAACTATTTAATTAAAGAACTATGAATATACCTGCCTTTTCACTAACAGATTTATCTACAATTTAAATGATACTTTGTTATGAGAAACTGAGCCACTAAAGCAGGCAAAAAACCAGTACACTTGAAAAACCTTTTGTCACACTAACAGCTGGTAGCATTACATCTAATTCATCAAGTAACAAGTACTCAGAGGGCCTTGTGCAATCTATTTTCCTTTAGTGATAGCTAGTTGTCTATTTGTTGACAGTCATTAATTCCTCTCTGAGTTTTCATATTTTACATCAAGATTGTATTGTTTGAACTGATGTTATGAAGCAAAACACAGGGACAAGAGACTCACAGGTAACTGCTCCCTGCGAAGGGGCACCCGCTCATGATTCCAGGATCCAAACTCGCTGAGCTGCGCACTGGTGAATGTACTCCGTTAGTGTTCCCAAATCACTGCAGCTGCCTTATATGTAACCTTACCTCACTGCCTAAGCCAACCCCCAAACTCTCCTCCTCAGCCCATTCCCACTATTCAGTAATTCCAGAAACTATCACAACACAAAGGTCAGTAAGTTCACGTGTTGTTGGCTTTCCAGGTTTGATTTGGACTTTTTTCAACCAGTTAGACCAGGAATGTCTGACATACTTGCTTTGTCCTGTAGCACAGGCTCTACATGCTTTTTACTGCACATTTTCTACCAGTTGCTTCTTTGAAGATTAAGGCTGGTGTTTGGGGTAAGTCAATGAGAGGTGTGTATGTGAGAAAAAGCAATATTTAATAAATGCAGGAATTGTTAAAGTACGTTTTTAATTGCAAACCCTTGTATCAAGATACTTTTAAGCTTTAAAAAGTGAAACACGGAAAAGGAAAGGGAAGGGGAAGTAGAATGTTAGACTGAATAATGATTTTACAAGAGTATATAGGGACAAGAAAAGGTGTAATGGCTTTAAACTGACACAGGGGAGATTAGGTTGGACACTGGGAAGAAATTCTTCCCTACGAGGGTGGTGAGACATTGGCACAGATTGCCCCGAGAAGCTCTGGATGCCCCATCCCTGGCAGTGTTCAGTGCCAGGCTGGGTGATGCTTTGAGCAACCTGATCTAGTGCAAGGCATCCTTGAACATGGCAGAGGGGTTGGAACTGGATGATCTTCAGGTCTTTTCTAACCCAAACCATTCTGTGATTCTGTAAGGGATTTCAAGTGATACATATACTTTCAAAAAATGCACATAGATTAAGTAAAAGCATTAAAAACAATCATGTACATCTCATGCTGGCTTTCCAGTTTAACTCATGGCAATTTCTTGATTTTATTTCCTCATGCAAAAGTTTCACTTATTGACAAATGTTACTCAATTCTATTTATTCATTAGCTTAACACACAATGAGGTAACATGTAACCAGTGTGCACTTCTTTCGTGCCTGTCAGCCTTCTCTGAAAAAAAAGTTAATGCAGTTTCACTACAAACAAAGCTGCAGGGCCCCCATGACATGAGACCATTTGCTCTCTGCAAGACTTATTCTGCTTAGTGGTGGCTGTGGCAGTTTCAGTAGTTCTAGTCACTTCAGAGTAGTTGGCCTATTAAAAGAGTCATATGCAGTATGTGGGTAATGGAATGTGTACCCTGCTCAGACAGATGTCATACGTCAGGCTGCACAAATATTAGCTTTAAACTAAACTGAGCCACAAGTAGGACTCCACTGAGGCAACCCACCAGGCAAGGTCAAGGTGGTCTTCCTTCATGATATAAAATTTGTCAGAGGAAAATACTCCTCTCTCCACACATATTTTCACATCTGCTTAGGATGCAGGTGAGTATAGATGAAAATGAAGATCATGCACTGGCACATACATCAGAAATAAATGTTGAATACTGTGCTCTTCGTCATCTCATTTGCACTCAAGAAGCTTGATGTACATGCTGGTACCTCTCACATGCAGACATCAAAGACATGGACAAGTAATGTTTATCTTGTTATTTCTACACACTTTCACCTGAAACATCCAATCTAAGCCTCCACAGTGAAATCAGAATTTCTGTTACCTTTTCCCATGGTAAAAGAAAAGAGTGTGAACCTAGTAAAAATAAGGGTAGTTGAAAAACATTGAACTCTTAACCTCACCAAAGAAGTTATCATCCATTTTCTTGTGGAGTTTTAGTTTCTTCTGTGGGACACAGAGAATAATAAGCTTCCAGAGCACTGGTCTCTGATATGCAACCTTTACATCGTCTACCCAGCAGGCGAAGGACTTTGAAGTATCAGAGCCCTTTTAAACTCTGTGCTTAACAAAACATTAACTCCCTATTTGGGAAGTAATACTACCCTCAATTGGTTCAGGGTTACCAAATTCCCTCAAAATCTAGCTGAGGATACTGTCTGAACTAAGCACTATATGCCTCCCTCTGATTCAGCAGCAGACAAGCTTCAGTTAATCAAATCAGCCAGACTACAACAATTTAGAAAGTTATTTCCAGTATTTGTAACATGCCCAAACTCTGGTTAAGAGTATGATAGCTGATTGGTCCCAGAGTGCCTCCATCCTAAAAACCACCACCTTAGTAACTCTTGTGAGACTTGACAAATCCACCTGCATCCGCGTTCAAATCTCATCACTCTTGCTCAATGACCATGTTCACTTTCTCCAGTTCAACCCTCTTGAGCTGGTGCAGCTAGAAAGCCTTGCTATCCCCAGGATCCTCCTGCAGAGAAAACATTCCCAAGTGTGTCTGAATCCTTACCAACATCTGTTTTCCATCAGTTTCTCTTGTAATTCACTACCAACCAAGAACCTTAAGGTATTAAAAAATATGATTCTCCAAATCAACAGAAAACTGCAAAGACATTGGGGAAAGAAACATGAACAGTTTGTTTCAAGCCCACACTTGGGCCATAAATAGATTCCTCTAACCATGTTTGTAAAACATCATGCTTCGATTTAAAATAAGAAACAAAAAAATTTTTTGCACTGCTGTTAATACATGAAACATTATCAAAATATTCACTCGGATCCTAGAAAAGGTCCAACAATTTAATAATTCCTTTTTTTATGGCAGAGATAGTTAAAAGTAAGCAAGCTGTTACTTTCATACACGATTAAGAATGAAATGGTAAGCTTACGCTCTGGGTTTTTATGGAAAGCTAAACCCAAATATGTGTTTAAGAAAAAGATTACCTAGTAAATTTGTTTAAAAATGTTTTTAGCTTCTAAAATGTATATTCTATGCTTTGTATATATTTGTATAATGAATATCTGACTATATTCTGTACATTCAATGCAAATCTATGGTTACCAGGCAAAGTATATGAACTCTCCTATTTTGCGCATAAACCAGAAATAATTTGTTCTTTTCTCTCTCATATGTAACCTCAGCTGAAATAAATGTTCAGTCTAAAATGTGCATAAGTTCAATCAGTATGGTCTGATACTGCACTGCAGAACTTAACAGTAATTTAGCAGTGAATTTTCCCTTTGAACCCTACAAATGCTGGGAGTGGCTTCATGTTAACTTGTTGAACAAAAGACATACCTATCCCCTGCCTCACTTCAAAAACAAGCAAACCAAATGAGACCACCAGATTCATGTCTTATAGAGAGAAGCAAAACCAAGTATGGGACTTATAGCTTTTAACTCCTACCTGCATCACGTATCTAGCCAGAGCAAACTCTGTAGACTGACGATTTCCTGAACAGCTGGGTGATATTATGGATAATATCATCCTTGAGACCATCCAGGGAAATTTAATCTCACACTAGCTGAGTTCTGCTCTCTAACTATTCCCCAGCTGTAACAGATCTCAAACTATCCAAGATCAGTGGAAGAAAAAGTCTTAGTGAGGACATGAAAGACCCTGAAGCAAAACCACAGACAATACAGAACTATCATTCATTCATCTTACTGGCAGCCTTCACCTGATCTCAGTAAGGCTTCACAAGTCTGCAATAAACTTTGGGACTCAGTGTAGGGACCTGATTTTTGAGAGAAGCCTTTATGCCCTGGCAGAGATTTTACAGCTGCTTTGCCATCTCTTTATACTAGCATTACCATAAGTGAGTTTTGATGAAAAAAGCTCTTCTGTGTGAATACATCTGAAAGCAAAACACAACCTTCGTTTTAATTGACAGTATGTTGCCATGGGTTCAGCAGTAGCAGTCATTTTTCTCCTTCTTGCTAGCTGGTGCAGCGCTGTGTTTTTGATTTTGGGTCTGGGAACAGTGCTGATAACACCACTGTTTGTAGTTACTGCTTGGTAATGTTTTGGTCTGACCAAGAATTTTCTGAGCCTCATGCTCTGCCAGGGAAGAGGGGAGGCCGGGGGGAAGAAGAGACAGGACACCTGACCCCAAACTGACCAAAGAGGTATTCCATACCACAGCACCTCATGCCCAGGATGTAAAAACGGAGAGCAGAAGGGAAAGGTGGGGAGTACACTGCTTGGACGGGCTAGGTATAGGTGGTGAGAGATTGTATTCTTTTCCCTTGTATTTCTCTCGTCATTATAATTATTGGTGGTAGCAGTAGTGATTTGTGTTATACCTTAGTTACTAAACTGTTCTTATCTCAACCTGTGGGAGTTGCATTCTTACGATTCTCCTCCCCATCCCCCCAGGACTTGGGGAAGAAAGAGGGGGAAGGGAGTGAGAGAACTGTGTGGCTGAGAGGATTAAACCATGACACAGTATTACTATTTTCTTTTTTTCAGAATGCACCATCACTTCCCTTCCTCATGCTGAACACTCAGAATCACACACAAACAGATGTGATTCTGGCTGTTTAGCATGGACACACACACAACTTGCTATTTGTGCTGTGAATGGTTGAGCAAAGCCATGAGGACCAGGAGTGTGTATGTGGCCTTGAGCTTTTATTTAGTTGTGTATTTACTTTTAAAGCATGGAAGGCAGACAGAAAGATTTCTGCTTATCCCAGAAACCTATCAAGAGAATTCTAATTTTCAGCAGACAGTGAGAATGCTCTGTTTCCTGACTGGGCTGAATACAAGACAAACAAACACAGCAGGAAAAAAAACCCATGGCTTCCCAGAACTGCACTTTGTGGCCTTCAAATGAACTGTTACAACCTTCATGATCAGCATGGTAATTGTTAAGCACCCTTCTTAATCCACCCTCCTCCCCTTTCTCTTTACCTCCCCTTAACCAGGTGCACATGGAGTAGCTGAGCTAGCTTTGCTCATCTCAGCTGCAACAGGGTTGCAGCACAAACTGAACTTACATAAAGACAAGTGATTCACCCATGCAAGCAAAAATGGAGCCTCCTTCTAGCCCGGCCAAGACAAGGTTTGATGAAAAGTGGAAGTGGCCAGTAGCGTATTTTGTAGATACATGTGGAGTCAAGAGTCTGCAAGTTCTTATTGTGTGGAGCTTTATGTCTAAAACATTAGTCTGATGAGGACAGGTAAGTAAGAATGACCCCCAATGTATTGTCATGAAGCCAAGATGTGTTGGATTAGAAGTGATTAAATTAGAAGTGACTTGTTCACCCAAGCCAACTCGCAAGTTATGCCATATGAAATCACTCATGGATGAAAAAAAATAAAACACACAGATGGTTTGGATGGTGTCACCAATTCTTCTGCTCAAAATCTCATTCTGATTACAAAATCATCACAGATCAATGTGTTTTTCCAGTGTTCAGTAATTTGAACAAATTGATTGGAGACCTTGTGGCTACAAACAAGTGATGCTTGGAGCTTCCCAATGGTTGTCCCAGAAGTACAGACTAGGAGTTATCCAGCACAGATGGCTTCTACCTACAAAACAGTGGCTTTAGTGAGTTAGATAAAAAATCCTAGTAGGTCATGCCATGCTGAGGAGTTTCTACTAGAAAACAGCAGATTTCTTGGAAGAGATATTAGAACAAAACAAACAAACATTTAAAAGCAAACAAAAAAAAAAAAAAAAAAAAAAAAACCACGAACCTAAAAAAGCAAACTTACAATGAGATAGTTTCCCCAGTATATCCATCTAACTTTCCAATACTGATAGCCTAGGACTTCCTAAGATACCCAGGTCCTTGCACTTAATAACCTTTCTATGAATCCACAGCCTGCAGCAATGACTTCCATAATTGAAGTGCACATCAGATGAAAGATTATTTCCCTGTGCTAGTTTCAAACTTTCTGCCAAGTAATCAAGTAATTTTCATTTCTGCTTGGTACTAAGTCATGGCTTATGAGCTTATGACAAATAACTGTGTTATACCTTAATAGTCCCAGTTACCCTCTTCTGCACTTGTGCAGGCTGTTATGACATTTTTGAGATGAAGCATTCAAAAGGCAAATATCTTTCCAATGTATAGATGTGAGCATTGTAAGTTCCATAAAATTATGGCAATTAAAAAAGTTTTGACACCAAACCCACAACTGCAATAGTAAAATGCAGTACAGAAACTATGGGTATGTTTTGCTTGACAAGGAACAACTCAAATTGCACAGCATAAGTCAGACCCTCACTGCGTAGGCTGCTGTACAAGCACTGAACCAAAATTACTTCCCCAGCCAATGTAATAAAATAAGACAGGTGAATAAAGACATAAAAAGAAGAGAGAAAGATAAATTCAGCACCAAAACAAGTCCTCTGCTCAGGTGAGTGCTTTGTGATTTTCAAAACTGGACTTGCTGTTTAACAAGCATTTGAAATTAACAGTCAGTTTTGAAAAATCTAAAACTAAGTGACTCAAGGCTAAAACAAATAAGCTTGAAGTTGATGCAATATTAATAATCCAATCAGACATTTGTACATGGGGGAGGAACAGAGCTCAAGGTCTTGCAAGCTACAAAGAGAAGAGATAGCGCTGCAAGAATCTCAATTTTTTTTTACTGTTAATTATATTTTTTCTACTTAAACACAAATCTGTCATCACTTTCCACCATAGCTTTAACTTCCATTTATGTTTCACACATCCAGCACAATACCCTCACTCCACTGTCTATCATTTGTGGCCCAGTGGAATGCAGCAGGATTTCTTTCACATTGCACAGTATCTGATCCTGTTAATGATGGTACCACATCTCCCACCCCACTATGTGCTCAGAAAGGAACTCTTCCCAGTTTTCCACCAGGTCATCCTACACATGTATTTTCTAAATATAACAAACAGCACTCATGATGATTGTGCTTTCATGGGTTTTCTGCAAGCTGTGTTCTGACAACGAAGCAGCCTGCTTTCTGAATTGTCCCAGAGGAACAATTTATGTTTCTCACGTTCTGACTGGTAATTATTTCCCAAGTATAGAGAAAAGGTGCTTTCCCTGTTATTGCCAAAACTTCCTGTTTTCATGTAAACAATGTGTCAATATCAGCCAAAACTATAAACTTAAGAAAAAACACACATCTTAAACACATGCCACAGAGCTGCTCTAAGGCAAACCTCTGTATCCTCTTTTAATGCCTTGCAGCCACACACTGCAAGGTAAATTCTTTAGTACAGGAAAGCTGTTTTTCCCCTCCTAACCTGAACCCTGGTTACGTCAGGCACTCTGAAGTAAAAATCTGGAGCCATAAGCTACACCCTTGCCTCCATGGTTCAACTTGTGCTACTGTCTGCCCCATGGTACAGCTGACTAGGGAGCTCAGAGGGCTGGTTCTGGCAAATGCTAATAAAAATTTGCTAATCTCATCCTATTCAGTATTATCATTAATGACTTGCACAACGGAATAGGATGTACACTACTTAAATCGACAAATGAATAGCCTGGAAGGTGAATAGCATGCTGTTAGATGGGGGCTGGTATTCAGAATTACCTTAATGCACTGAAAAAATGTGTGGCTTCAGTAACACAAAGAGTAGTACTTCTGAACGTTGGCTGTGACAACCAAACTAGCAAATAAGAAAATCTTTAGAAATTATTTGGATTTTTCAGTTATTCAAAAATAACATATTTAAGCAACAAAAGACAAACTGTGAAAAAAAAAAAAAACAAACAAATTTTATATTGGAAAATTTAAACAGAAACTTTCTATATGGCATGGAATCCTTCCACTCTGTATAATCCATTGTATTATGTACTTAGGTACCACTCTTCAAGAAGGATTAAGACCACTTGGAATGGGCTCAGAAAATGATAGCAAGAACAACAAATTAACATAGAAAATATGGCCCATTAAGAGAGACGGAAAGAATTATGCACGACCTGTATAACTAAGAGAAGGTTGTGAGACAAAAGTCATAAATGCCTTTCCTTCAAAGGGAAGAGTAATAAAAATTTTCCATATACAAGGGAGTAAGAAAAGGAGCAACCAGTTTAAATTATGGCAACACAGACACCAGAAACAAAATATAAAGACATTTCTTGTATCTGTAGAGCACTACTAAAAAATTGAGGAGTGCTTATAATTTCTCCAGTCATAGCTAATTCTGCCTTGATGCAGAGACAGACCCAATGAGTCCCCACCTCTATCTATGAGGCCCTGTTCTACGTCCCCTTCCCCCATTTCTGAATCCACTGGCATACTTGCTTTGAAGAACGGGACAAGACAAATCCTTGCATGTACAATTAGTTACCATGTTTCACATATGCCAGCTTTTCATTTGACATGAAATAGCAATGACAACAGATTAAAACAGTCCCGACGGTGGTCACATTTTTCCTGCTTCTTTCTTTTTTGCTAGTATATTTTGTATAAATATTTGCTGTCTGCTATATTAGCAAATGAATTCTTTGGTCTGACTTAAAAGAAGGCAATAACTGAGATGCTTCTATTAAAAAAGAGAGCTAAGCAAAACATTTTAAGAAGCAATTTTGCTAAAGCACTTGCAGAGTCTCATGCAATGAAACGTAAATTGGAAGGAAACACTTTAACATTGTGCAGAAAAAAATGTCCAATGAAAGCTAAATATGCACTGAGTACATGTTTGTGCTTCTCTGTATGTAATTTCTCTCCATAGCCCACAAGAATTCCTATGAGACATTTTGCTGCTACTAGGCCATAAAGAAATAACTTTATCAGAAACACATTATCTCTTTGACTCAGCAAATAGCTGTGTAGTTATGCCGACTGCAGCATTTTCTTTAAGTTTAGCACCTTAGGGGAACTGAACAGCACTGAGGAATGACATTTTGAATACAAAATTTACAATATGGAGGGACAAAATCCACCATGACCACCTTTTCATTGGTCTTTTTCCCTAACGTTTACTGCGTTAAACGTTAGGCAATGTGCTATTCAGATAACCAGATACACACTGCAAGAACTGAGCGAGCAAACCAAGCTGGCTGCAACCAATTTATAACATGAAAGCTGTTTGTGCAGGCCATTTGGGAAAGATGAACAAATACAAGGTTGGTTTTCGCCCCCTAGTGTTTGCTAAGAATTACTGTAAAACAACCATAAAATAAAGAAATCTTTTAAAATCACTTTCTTTTGTAAAGCACAATCAGACAAGATAAGCCATGTCTGTCTAAAGTATTCCATAAAGGTTCTTTGTAAGACAACAACTCACAGAATTTTTACGACAAACACCAGTAGGCTGACTCATATTTGCTGCATAGATAGCAACTTACAGTTTGTACTCCTTAACTGTATGTATATAGTAGTATAAAGACCAACATAATTTCCTTTGAGAAGTCAAGCAACTCAAGCAAGAGGTGTCACCTGGGTACTGTGAATTAAAGTGGCTTGCATTAATAGGACTCAACAGATCGGCAAATCACTGCTCAGCAGAGCACTAGATGTGGTTTAGTTACATACAGATGCTGCAGAACAGTTTACTGTTAAGCACTTCACTGCTTGAGTGAATGAAAGTGCCCCACAAAGCTTGCCGCAGCAAAGAGCCTGAGTGGTGAGGCAAAAGTGGCAAATGGAGCTAGGATTTCCAAGAAGCCAAGTACAAAAATCTTCTGCTTGTCAACCAAATGGAGTTCAGTGCTTTAGCTTGCTGCTTGTAGTTTTAACAACATGGCAGAAAACAACTGCCAAGTTGTTGACAAGCAACTAGACAGTGAGGCACTGAGGGACCAAGTTAATATACCTGATAACCCAAGCACACTACAGGCAATCAAATGGACCCTTACTAAGAGAGTGAATGAAAGAACTGGATCAGAGAGGGAATGTGCAGAGGGGGGTTTATTATTATTTTCTAAAGGATTAATCAAGCAGAGCCCAGGTCTAAAATTACTTGTATTTTTAATTGCCTTCTATTAGAAGCTTAGTTTTTAAGTTGAAACAAACTTCAAACAAGATCATACCACACATCTAACACAAAAGCAGTCTTTGTCCTTCATCTTAAGGGGTTACGGGAATGACTGACTGCATATGTTTTCATCCTCACCCAGAGGGTCAGTTCTTAGGAATAACAGCTCATCTTTGCTAAAGCTCACAAGAACATGAAATCTGGAGCTGGTTATGAAGACAACTATTCAAAGTGTGGATGAACTGAGTTCTGCTGCTGGTGGGAACCTAGTGGCAGATAGTCATTGCCCTCTGGAGCAGGAAGGGCTCTATGTAATTAAAGAAAATCTATTCAGTTCTGAACAATAAAGTGTCGTGGGTTCAGCAGCAGCAGTCGTTTTTCTCCTTTAAGTAGTAGCTGGTGTAGCACTGTGTTTTGGATCTTTGGCTTGGGAGCAGTCATGATAACACCAGTGTTTATAGTTATGGCTTAGAATGTTTAGGCTGGCCAAGGACTTTCTGAGTTTTATGCTCTGCCAGGGAGGAGGGGAGCCGGGAAGAAGCCGGGCGGAAGGAGAGACAGGGCACCTGACCCAAACTGACCAAAGAGGTATTCCATACCTCAGCACGTCATGTCCAGGATGGAGAGATGGAGAGCAGAGACCCAAAAGGGTGGTGGTGCAGGGGGGTGTGCACGGCGTGGCTGGGACTTGGTATGAGGTGATGGGGTGCACTGAATAGTCGAGCTTGGTATCAGGTGACAGGGGGGGGCACTGCGTGGCGTGGCTGTGTATCAGGTGAATATCTGTTGTATTCTCTTTCCTTATATTTCTCTTGTATTATTATTGGTAGTAGCAGTAGCGATTTATGTTATACCTTAGTTACTAAACTGTTCTTATCTCAACCTGTGGGAGTTGCATTCTTTTGATTCTCCTCCTCATCCCCCCAGACTGAGGAAGAAAGAGGGGAGTGAGTGAGAGAGCGACTGCATGAGTTTGAGAGCCTCAAACCATGACACACAGTATTTTAGTTTAGATAACTGGTCATTCTAAAATAACAGGCAAAAGTACAGAAAAAATTTGCAAGGTGATGCAATATTCCAGTCAAGCCTGCACTTGGACTATTATTAATATAATACATACTTGAAATGTATATAAATATGATCCTGTCATAAAAATAATCTCTTTTACGTTGCAAAGCACTTTACTTAAAGGCAAAACATAGCAACCCTGGCAGGTAAATTGCTCAGTGTTATGTGTCATTGAGCATCACCTCCCACTTAGTTTTCTATAAAAGCCATTACCTAGCAATGATCACAGTGATAAGGCAGCTTGCTATCCATTCCTTCCTTACTGAAATAAGCAAAGCCTCATGGACCAGCTTGGGAGATTTATTCAATCAGATGCTAAAGGTATGTGACTAGATGTATTAGAGTGTTTTACCAAGAGTTTTGTTACATTTTGGTAGGGTTTTTTTTCAGGACTGACAACCAAAATGAGAAAATATGCCTCGTTTCTCTTTTAACCTTGTCTAAAAACAGCAGTAATGTACATTTTCAAGATATAAAGACAGAGACGAAAAAAGCTTGTAGAAAAATAAAAATCACACAGTTACTTAAGAGGTGACTAAAAGCCTCTAGCTATTTGTCCTTTGTGCATTTAGAATAGAGACAACACAGTTTTAACTAGGCAGCTACTATTCTGAATGATATAACTTCTTTCAGGCAAGAGCTCCTGCTGCTGCTGAGCTATATTTTAAAAGGCCATTCTTTTTTAATATGCTCATTAATGAAAATCCAATCACACTTAAAAACTGGGAATATAAAAATGAAAATGTTGTACCTTATTTCTGCTATGCAAAAGCTTAGCTTCCAGTTCATTCTTCCCATGAGGTCCTGTTATGTTTTTTTCCTCACTAGATCAAAAAGCCTATTACTGTTATCTATCAGCTCCCTATGCAAGCAGTTATAGACTGTGACCAACTAATTGCCAACTGAAATTAAAAAACTTTTTAAATTCAATTATTCAATTTACAGTGTTAACATTAAAGATACTGTGAATTTCTGAGGGTTTTATATAATCTGATAACACTATGTCCCTGGCCATGTGTCCCTGGTGCAGGGAACTCATTTCTTCTTTACAACACTGGCAAATCAGGTTTCTCTAACTAACCATGATGGTTCTTGGGGCTTCTCCAGTAATCAGTGTTTCCTGAGCCAAAGCATCTGCAGCCCATCCTGAACATATGAGCTACCTTACAGTTCTTACATTTGTGCCCTCTATTTGGCTCCAAGTATGTGATTTGCTTCTAGATCTGGATTCCTCTCATTTAGTTACCTCCTTGCGTTTTTACTTATCCATGCTCTACCCTTTGGATCTTCTATAAATGTTGGGTTTAGTCACATCTTTGACAAATGTTTTTTTCTTTAACTTAGTGACATTAAATATACTTTGTGTTGGTGCTAAAAGAACATAGTGCTCTCAAGCCCTTACTAATAGTCTGAGGTCTTGCAAGACCTTACTGTCTCTCTAGTAGCAACCCGGATGTTCAACTTAAAGCTAGTTCATCTGTGGTGGTTACACAACCTTAGTCCAGATACATACAGCCCAAGCTCTGCATTGGATGAAGGGTTAATGATTTATGATCTCACATCCACCCATTTTGTGGTGTATCATTTTATAATTTATTAAATGAGATCTGGAATAACCAATCTATTATTAATTATATATCACTGGAATGTACTTGTTCCTCAAATAGACCAAATACTAGAGAAAATGGCTACTCCTAATTCATATATTTCATACTGTTTTCCAGTCCATCACATGTGAGATATTTCATACCAGAAATTTACCATATGACCTTTTGTAGTTAAAAATCTTTTTTCTAATTTTTTTTTTTAATTATAGCATTTTCTAATGAAATCTGAAAGTAGAGTAAGGGTTCTTAAATTCATGCACCAGTAGTGCTAATTCCTCTGGGGAAAGACAGCGTGAAAGCAGCAATATGATATTAGATAATCTTAAGCACTAACGGCAAAAATTTCATCCTCAGATAAAACCATGTATATTTCCTGTATTAGCTATGCACAACAGCTGAAATACAACTTAGTTACATATTTGCATAGATATTACGTTACATTCCTGATTAAGCTAACTAGTGGGTTTTGACGGCAATGCACTCATATAGCGATATGCTATCATTCTCTTACCTAACACAGTGTATCTAGGAGGAATGAACATATACAGCATTTCCCCTGAGAGAATAGGGTCTGACAGCCTGTGGTCTCTTGCTACAGCCTATGGACAGCAGATGCAGACACATGGTAGGAATGTAATTTGCTCTGCTGTTACTCAGGGAACATGCAAAGTGCTTGTCCCACTGCACACTTACTGGTAAGAGTGAAGCCTGAAGCAAAACAAAAGCACACATGGGTGAACAGCTTTGCAATGGGATCCAATAGTCACTAGAGCTAGGAAAGAAACTTTTGAACAGTTTTCCAGCAGAAAACTGATGATAAAAAGGGTTCACAGTAAATTCAACCAGTTCTGATCAAAGTTCTTACATCTTCAAAGAGAAACGTAAAGAAAATTCTTTCCCTTCAGAAACATTTTAAATCTAGCCTCATCTGGCATTTCATTATCACAGTCCACAGACTGTGCAGAGACCAAAGCAGCATCCCAGACTGCTGATGTGGTCATGACACCTTTGGCAGATGATCCTTTTACATCCCTTTGATCCTTTGACCAACTGTAAGAGCCTCAAGTAAGTCTTATAAAGGGTATATTATCTTCCTCCCATGTATGCCACACTACTAAATCTATTTCCTGGTTAAAAAAATGAATGAGAGAAGCATTTAATTGTCGTTAAATGCCAATCTAAATATATTTTCAAGTCCTAATCATTACTGTCTCACAAACTGTTTTTAATTTCAGGCTCCTATGGAGTTTCTGAATGACAAAATAAGGTAGCAGGTAGCAATCTGAAAATGAAGCACTTTGCAAAGAAACTGGTCCAATTATAATTAGATACAAGAAAGGCCTTGATAAATTTCCCTCATCTGGATGTTTTGAGAGAACATTTTGTTCAAATCCATCCCCAAAGATGATTAAGCAACAAGCATAAGAAAATGACTACATTTCCAGGTACTGATAACATTCATTACTGTTACTGTTTTTAAACTTAGATCTAAAAATATATTTTTTAACATCACTTTGTAGAAAAGTGGGATAAATGAAAACTAAAAAAAATTCCTCTTTCAAAGTTAAGGAATCAGACATGTACAAGCCTAAAACCCAAGACAGTAGACTTCCTTTTGAACCTGGAACTTCTCAGGTTTTATCCAAAAGCTTTTAATAGTGAAAATTTCCTTTAATATGATTCCATATCTTTCCCTTTTTACCTAATTTCTCAGAGCAAGTATGAAGTACCAGGCCTTTAATGGGATGTTATTGTAAAAATCATATCCTTAGCCTTTCAGAGTAGGTTCACAGCAACCTCTGGTCTTATATCACTGAGGTATGTCAAAATCCAATCTTTTTGACAGAAGCGGAACTACCCTTTTATATTAATGTGCTTAAAAATTTGTGTGCTTGAAATATTGCAAGATACAATCTGTTCCCAGACAGCACTGAGCTCATCTTGCATTGCACAATTCTTCCATCCTCATAAGCAAGTTCACTACTTAAAAAGAGAATTTACAGTTAAAGAAGAAATTTCCAACTGCTTCCAATATCAAAATTCTGTGGTTTCCTTTAAGTGTCATTTAAATGCTAATTTTACAAAAGTGTTTTCACTTTGTTCCATATTAAGGAATACTGAAAAAGATAAGATTGTACTTAATAAAGAAACTGGTGCCACATTTGGATGACAGAAGAAATTATCATCAGGAGTTTGCCTCATCCACTTCATTTCATGGAGTGCATAATATTGTTCAAACACAGAGCAAGACTCGCAAAGTGCTGTGGCTGCTTGTAGTCATGGGCTGTTTTGCCATTGTGATATGGCAAATCTGCAGTCGCTTCATCTACTACTTCAGCTGGCCAACCACAACTACAGTGGTAGTTCAGTACGTGGAAAATGTCCAGTTTCCTGCTGTGACTTTCTGCAATTTGAACAGGTAAAAGTTATGTTTGTTATTTTCTCTTTAGAGGCAATACCTTTTTATATGAAAACATTTGGCTTCCATAACATGCCTTAACAAATCACACAAAATAAATATGGCTTGGAGGGGCATGTCTTCCACACCACCACATGAGATTTCAATGAAGAAGAAAGTACAAGAATCAAGTAGGGGGTTGATTTTTAATCTTCCCCTTCCTTCAGATGAACAACAGCACTACAGATTTTTAAATTTCAAAACATAAATTGGAATAGAAACACCTCTCTGGTGTTGTTCTTCTATGTACAAGTGTTGCTTCTAAAGTGCAACTAAGGGACAGCCATCAGTTTGGCCCAAGTTAAAAATAAAATACAAGATGTGCAAACATAGATATTCAAATAGAAACATCATATGGATGTAGAAATCTTGGACAAAGTAGATGCTGGTTTTCAGAGACATTCAGCCATTACGGTTCTAGCCGGTGTCAGTGGGATTTTCAGGAGGGAAACATTTAGATTCTTTGGAAGTCATGAAAGTTCACTACAGATTTCTACATCTGAAGATAATGGCCAACATTTAGATGTGGCTACTTTGAAAATGAATTTACAACCTACGGGCTGATTTTTAGAGCAAATATGCAATTTAGGAACAGTTTTAGAAACAAGGGAAGTTTACCCACATTGTTTCCTCAGTCTTCTGCCTTTCCCTGGCAGAATCAGCTGGAAGTCCTAGTCTCAAATGTCTGGAACTGTTTACCTCCCTTGCATTGCCCCGCATAAAGCCATCCTGGGTTACATGGCACAACATTCACCACAGATGGAGTCACAGAGCTTACAGGAAGGTAGACTGTCTCTACACTGGGGTGTAGTGCTTTGTAAATCAGGTATATGAGAGCACTGCAAATGCACTTACAAATCAATATTATAAAATATAAGAGACAACTTTTTTGAAAAGAATGGTTCATCCCAGTTAGCTTCCCACATGTAAATGTAACTCTTCAGCCTTGCATCAGTTCTACAAATCTGGTTGTTGTCTTACAGATGGCAAATCTACAGAAATGTGTCCAATGATTGGCCAGAATAGCCATGGGAAGGTGTCCATTTTCTGTTTTCAGATATGGAAAATAGCTTCCTAAAAACTGAGACTATATTTTTATTCTATTTATATATCTATAATATATATTACATAATTGTAATATTGAATTTATAATATATATTTATACTGTATAGACCAAAGTGTATTGTGTTGGGCAAAAATCACTCACATTTTGCAAGCAGACAACAAATTGTGTCACAGATTTGGCCAGAGCAGCTTTGAGATGTGCAGAACTAAGCAGTGTTTTATTCCTTCCCCTGACAGGTTCCAAGCTCATGCAGTAAGCAACCTCAAGATAATATTTTTCATTTGGAACATTGTGTCTGGCGTACTCCACAATTTTTCTGTGGAAAATAAATATTCTCAGGAGCTCAATGATTTTCTTCTTGGGAACCAGAATTTCAGCATCAAAGAGTTTACAAAGAAAAATGGGTTTTATCTGAACAGCAGCACATTGCTAGAATGTGACTTTTTTGGAAAGCCATGTTACCCGCAGGTAAAGATATTTATTTTACTAAAACAGTAGCATGGAGGAGAAGGGAGTATATTCTTATCAATCCCCACTTGAGACACCTATCTTTGCCGGCTACTCCCCCCTATTGTCCCTTTTCAGTCACCCAATGGAGAAAGAAAGTTCTGCTCTAAACTACCCTGAGGACCCCAGTTCTCCCATTGACTGTGGAGACAGCCTGCAGGACTCCCTGAGCAGTAAAATGGGATTTTGGTCTAAATTGCCTTCAGTCCAGTGCCACTTCTGCACAAATAGCAGCCTTTGGCAACTGTCAAAAATCCAGACTGTATCTAACAACCTTGTCCATAAATGGCCTATAATGAAGGACAGCTTGAACAGCTTTTTGCAGTACATGATTGCATACTTTTGTTCTTGAGGTCAAGAAAACAGACAGACATGGTAAATACATGCAGACTCCACAGGAATTTTAAATAATGAGGTGAAAATAGTTCAGCTTTGGGAATTTTGGACAACAACCACAATATGATCATTGCATTTTTATATCAATTCTTCCATAGAGCAATTCCCAAGTTAAATAGAAAACGTGAAAAGTCAGGACCTTATTCTTTCAGATATAACCTTTAGATATGCTATAACTTATAAAATTAGGCATTGGAGAGCCCTCTTGACTGAAAGATACTAGTGTTAATAACAAAAAACTAAAGTAAATACTATACATTCATGGGTAACGTGACATTTAGATTTGAAACAGTCTTCACTAAACATGTACTGAAAAGATTAAAGAAGTTGGTTTTGAATATATGTCTATTAAATAATAATAAATATTTCTATCTAATGTAACAATATAATTTCCATAAAGTACAGAAATACAGGACTTCATTAAATGATTCTGAGTGGCTGAAGGTATTAATAAACAACATGAAATTTCTCCTTTAAACATAATTTCCTACAGAAAGGGTGAAATCCTTCTGAATATTTCCAGCAATTAGCACTTTTCTGATTAAAATATTCAGCATTGCCTTTGAGAAAAACAAACACTCCTGTAGTTCATCTCTTGCATTGTAATTCACCGAGGAAACTTTTTTCCTTTTACTCTTCCCTATTTTCCTTTATTGAAGGACTTTGAACATGTTTTCACTGAATATGGAAACTGCTTTACTTTTAATCACAATGATCTTGCAGCAAGAAGAGTGAGTTTGTCTGGAAGAGGCTTACATTTGCTTTTTGATGTCCAACAGGTACAACTATCCTAATCATTATAAATCACAAATCACATAATAACTTACAGCTGAATGGAGTTGGTTTGGTTTGAATTTGTGTTTTTGTTTGGCTTTTACACAGATCTTCAGAATTTCATGCACAAATTTCTATATGAAGACCATTTCTGAGTGAGAGGGTATTTTCAAGGGGAGATCTAACACAGATTATAAAAGCCAGAATTATTGACTCTGTCCCCAGCCAAACAGCTCTGAAAGTTGCAAGTGAATGTGCGGTTCACCTAGAGTTAAAACATGCCATCAAAGCAGCAATCTCATTTTATACAAGCACTTTGGAGTGACATAAATTCATTTTAATAAAAGGCCCAATAGGAGAGGTCATAAGGTGCCAGCTTCTAAAGCATTACTGAATTTTAGTTGCAGCAGCTGTAAGTGCTCAATGACAGCAAAGATCTGGTCTTTGCACGATAGCCTCTGGCCTCATTAGAATTATCTTTGAGCAACAAAACCCAGAAAATTAATATCACCTTGTGAGGTCAGCAAGGAAAACTAATATTTTGAGTGACAAATGACTTAGACATCCGCTTTTATTCTCTAGGAATTACGAGACAGGAGTGACAGGTTCTGGAGAGAACAATGGAAAGTTGGCTGAAATGTGATAGTTACAAGTAAAAGGAGAGAATACTCAAGTTATGAGTAAATGGTTATCTATGTCTTCTTACTTTTGAAACTGGGAGATGACAGAAGGAATAAAAAAAAACCCTGAATTTTATAGTAACTGGAAGAAAACCCACAGAGGCCATTAACAAAGAAAATTCAAGTCCGTTAGCTTCTATACTTACCTGTAAATTGCCAAAAATGCAACTAGAGATACAAGACCAAATCAAAACAGCACAGCACCATTTCAACTATAGCTAAAGCTTCCGATAGTAAGCACAGCCAAAACTACTTTAAATAATTCTTTTTTTATCAGGAACAATTCACCGATGAACCTTCTCTTGGTTATACTGATGCTGGTGTAACTTTTGATATCCATTCACCCAGAGAGCTTCCACACTTTGATGGTTTAGGTTTACTAACACCAGTTGGAATGCATGCACAGGTTGCAGTCCGTCAGCTGAAGGTAAGGACTTTGTCCCCCAAGGGGAAGTATTGGTCTGCTATCTACTTCTTTTCTGAAGTATGACCATGAGTTAGACATTTTGGAAGTATTTTATAATGCCAAAGTGACTCCTAAAAATAACATTTCCTTCAGACACAAACAAAAATTACTGTAATTTTGGGACAGCAGAGGAGGTTGTCACTGGTCATCATAATCAGTATCTATTCAAATCAGCCTTTCCTTCCTAACATTTTACAATCTTGCTGACATATAATGATACAAGGACACCAAAGCCTTTCCCCATCAACATATTCTGTTACTATTAAGGCTGTCTCAGTTTCCTAGTGGAATCCAAGTGGAGCTGACTACTCTTCTGCTCTAGGCTTTCTGATCAGGTCCTCATTCTGCTGTGAGAGGAGTTGATTTTAGAATCCCAAAAAGTATAACCTGTAATTGCTTCCAAATAAATCATAATGTTATTGCTTATGTCTTCAACAGACTTCCTTAGTACTTTAAATTGTGAGAAAATAGCATCTAAACTTAAAACTGAGATAAACTATACATATATATCTTCTGTTATTATTATCCTACAGTCAATTATCCAAGAATACCCATGGGGAGAGTGCAAGCCTGATAAAAAGCTTCGCTACCACAGGATTTATAGTATTAACGGATGTTTGCAGGAATGCAAAGCCGGGTACATACAGGACTGGTGTGGCTGCTTGCCATTCATTCTTCCAGGTATTTCTCAGGAATCTCATATCATACACTGATCATTGTGCTAGGAGTCCTCAGCTGATACTGAACAGCAAAGTCTCCTCTTTCCCACCTTTTCAGCATTAAAGGTAATGATAATAATGTCACCTCTCTGAAGCAAGAGCTGGAACCCAAATCTCTGCTCTCACATCTCTTTTTTCACAATTAGGGGGTAAGAAAGCACTGTCCCGCCTCCACTTTCTGACTCTATATTTTTAAATATCCCAGGCAAGGTAGAATGTTTGCATTAAGGGAGACCCATAAACGAGTGATCTCCAGTCCATTTGTTTGGCAGCCTCCTGGAAAGGAGATTGGCAAACTCCTGGAAATTCTCATAGAAAGGGGTTTGAGAAGGAAATTAAATCTAAGTCTCCCTACCCAGGGTGAAAGCTTTATACAGTAGCAGTTAGATAAAGGAGGGCAATGCCTTCTTTAACTTTGTGCTAAACTGCAAAGTAGTATTTCCATACAAGGGAAAAAAAATGGGTGAAACTGAGGTCATCTGAAATCAGAAAAGTTTAATGTTGGCTCAGGGTGCCAACTTGCTCCTTAGGTCTCCAATTAGCTCTTGCATGAAGTTCAAAACTTTTGCTGAAACACATGGGGTGTAATCATACGTGGGTGTAATCCCATCTGCCCTACTTTGTTTTCTCATTTCCACTTGGAAAACCAGAAATTCCCTGCTTTAGCAAGCTAATACAAAAAGCGCACCACAAGCTTAAAGGTAGTTCTGGCTGGCACACAAAATAAAGATATATGCCCCTTTTGGTGTTGGTAACTGCATCCCACCCAAACAAATTGATTTCTCAGTTGTATAATGATAAACATGAAGTGCTAAGCAGGCTTTGAAAACATTATATTTCAGCTGGGCACAAATAGAGCTAAGGTTTAGACTCCAATTGAAGTTCCTACAGTTTGTTGTTTATTTTTCAGGAAATGGAACAGAATGTGATTTGCTGAAGTATTACAATTGTGTTTATCCGGCAGTCTGTAAGTAATAACTTCATGTTTTCTAAGCCAATTCCAAATAGTAGACTGTACCCATCAATTAAAACACTACCAAAAATACTACTGAAACTGAGTACATCCCAGTTCATTAAATATTCTGCAAATAGAGATCAGAATAGAGCTTTAAATAGATGCCAATTAGGAAAAAAAAAATCCCAAACAAAACCCCAAACAAATCACAAAATCAAACACAAGAGTTAATTTTACTAATCATAAATGGTGTAAAATAGAAGAGTGCTCAATTAATATGTTTTCCATTACCAAGCCTCTGTCTTGCTTTTTTGCATCTTCAAAGTATCATCCTTCTAGCTTCAACACCGTATTCTTTGTGTTCATGACAGAAAAGTGAACAGCACAGTAATAGCAGGCTTGCTAGCTGATAGAAAATATAATTCAAAATCACTGGACTTCAAAGTTTTACCTTTTCAATAGTAAAATGAATCATAGATTTTCAAAGGGCTCCAAACACAAGTAATTTCTGTAATCAAAAAATGCACACACAATAGATATAGAATCTGTAAATCACCATAGCAGATTTTCTGGAGAATACTGCAACTGGTAGTCTTCTCATGAACTCTAGGAGGCCTCCTTTTTAGTTGTGTTGGATTCTTGACTCTCCCAAACAAATGGGTGATTAAGAAAACAGGTAGATTAATAAGTTCTGGTGGGCCTAAGTAGGGGTTTATTTCTGTTTTGATTAGGTGTGTGCAATATTCATGCAAGATCTACTACTAGGAACAATGATTATTTCTCCTGTGGCTCTCTTGAAATAGATTCCACTAAGTTTGCATCCTTCTATAATCACAATTTTTGATAGCCTGTCATGGTGGAAATAAGTATATTGTTTTACTTAATAGATATTCTGTAACCAAGTTTCAATGAAGCCACTGATCAATATAAGAAAATAACCCCAAAAAGTGTTATCAAGGATTGCACCCCACAAGGAAATGGCATCACAGTACTGCACATAGGGAACTTGGCTTATAGGCATCTGGTCCCCAGATCCCCAAGTGAGGTATTGACTCATTTTACAGTTCAGGAGAGGTTAAACATCTGATAAGAAAATCTCAAATGACAGCACTAGCTGCAGGACCTACCATTTGTGAGAGCATATGTTTTAGGAACACTAAAGGCTGGCTATCAATAAAATCCACACACCAGCATCCCTGGAGAGCACCTCAAATCATCAACTAGCAGGCTGAGATATCTCCTTCCCTACAGGTTGCAAAAGCCAAAAAACACAACAGCCACCACCACACCAGGACAAACAGCATCACAAGCAGGAGACTATGGTACTCATTTCAGAGTACCAGATACCTTTGGGTAATGCTTTATGCTTTAGGAAACACTTATGCCTTACCATTTTTCTTCTACATTAATGTTCTCCAGGTTTCCTGGATTTCTATAATGATTTCTTTCTGTTAGAGCCTCATCAGAGGAATAGCTCCTTAACTTTGTGAGCAGCCAGACCTGCAGAATGTTGTGGCTTCTCTTTGGTATTTGAGGAAAAAAGCTGTCCCTAAGCCCTCTTAGTTGTCTTAAGCCCAATTATCAAATTGCAGACAGGGTTGTTAAGGCAAAGTGAATTAGCTTACCAAGATTTTTATGTAGTTATCAGATAACAATAAGCTGCAACTGGCATTGCTCTGGAAGCTGTTTCTGTGCAGTAAAATGAGGTAGGCAGACATCAAGGCACCAAGACCAAGGATTATATACCTAAGTACACAATCACAAAGCTAGCACAGAACATGGAAAGTCTTCTGTTGTCCTGCTACTTAACTGAATGAGCACATAAATCCCTAATGAGGGGGAAAACACTTCTGGGTGCTTAATTTCTTTGGGAAAAAGAGACATAAAAATCTCAACCCTTACACTGTGACCAGTTTCCCTAATGCCAGTTACAGATACTTATTTTGTAAGTCTTAAAAGAAGATTTTAAGCTGTGTGGTTTTTTTAGAACTTCTATGTAGAATCTTTATCCTGAAATTTCAGATGATATAGAGATGAAAGGATTATGTACAGTAGGAACCCACAATTCCACTTGCCCTGCCCCCTGTGAAGAAACAGATTATCCTACCACTGTCACCTATTCAAGTTTTGGAGGAGAAAACGCTATAAAATACTATTCTGCAAAACTGAAGAAAACCCCAGAATATATCAGGTAACCATGCTTAACATCTTGTCTAATAAAGAAATTATCAATTACTTTTAAGTGTACTAACGGAGCATATGATGTAAATATGACCTTTAAAAAAATACATTCTTATGTGAGATATTAATAATGCTGTCTCTGAGATAAAAAAAAATTCTTAGATAAAATTGGCTAAGATTCATACATATTTATATATATTAAAATATTTAGATAAATTAAGTTTTATGGATAACGTAAAATAGACACTGCAATTAAAAAGTAATGTTTACAGTTACCTACTTCATTACTGATCTTTTATAACAAAGTGGGTTTTTCTGATCATTTTTGTAAATAAAAATAAAGGGCAAGGTTATCAAATCTATCCACAGTCCACATGAACGATCCATCCAATAGAGAAGACAAACCTTCACCCTTCCACAAATGAAGGCAACGAACCACCTAAATAGATGCTATACTAAGTTGCTTTACTTTCTCTCAACCCATTTTCAAAGGAAACTCTGTAAGCACTGACAAGTTAGGTTTTAGTGTAGCAATAATGTCACAAGTTTATTATTCTTTTCTGTTGGTAGTGGAATCCACTAATATTGTTTATATTATAGAAGTTGTTTAGAAAATATTTGGTACAATACCAATTTTTTTTGAGATAGCAGAAGAATGAAATAGCACACTCCTGTGTGACTGAAAACACTACACAGCAAAAGAAGTAGGTCTATATCCAAAAGGGTTCTTCTAGTGTGAAAACATGTCTCAAGAGTATTGACTACATCTTTCATCCAGGAAATGGTGTTAGAACTTGCTATGCATACTGCTACATCACTCAGTAGTAGCATTGAACTGACAACCTACATACTTCTAATTTCATAGAAGAAATATCATATATGTTTATGCTTTAATAGACCATACATGCCTTATGGTTATCACATAATAAATTGATGCCAGAGTTCCTTGCAAACACAAGTATTATATCTCCAGAGGAGGGTCACAAGGATGATCAAGGCAATGGAGCACCTCACCTATGAAGACAGGATGAGAGTTGGGGCTGTTCAGCCTGGAGAAGAGAAGGCTGCATGGAGACCTCACAGAAGGGGGCCTATAGGGATGCTGGGGAGGGGCTTTTCATGAGGGACTGTACTGAGAGGACAAGGCGTAACGGGTTCAAATTTAAACAGGGAAAGTTTAGACTGGATCTGAGGAAGAAATTCTCTACTGTAAGGGTGGTGAGGCAGTGGAATGGGTTGCCCAGGGAAGTTGTGAATGCTTCGTCGCTGGCGGTGCTCAAGGCCAGGTTGGACATAGCCTTGGGTGGCATGGTTTAGATGGAGGTGTCTCTGCCCATGGCAGGGGGTTTGGAACTAGATGATCTTAAGGTCCTTTCCAAACCTAACTATTCTATGAGTGTATGACTCTCTGACTGTGGTCTCACCAACTACAGAGGTCAGTGAGCCTGCATGTTGAGTTGGTATGAGTGTACTGTGACTGCTGATGAAAATCAAGCTGGACTAGCTGGGAAGTAGGATAACAGATTTGGGAACCAAGTTTTCAAGCAACTATTAGCCTGGGTCAGACACTGCAAAGACAAAAGGATTACCAAGTTGGCTACTGGAGAGGCCAAAATTACAAGTAAGCTAATATGGAGTCCACAGAGATAGAGGGTCACCACCTACTAAGGCCATAGGTTTGATCCAGCTATCAGCAAGACTTTTTGGTAAATGTGTGCATCCCTGTAAGGAGATGAGAGGATGAAGACATGGACTATGTGACTGAAGCAATCTGCTGTTCATGGGAGTATGTGCATGTATACAGGTGTGTTCAGGTCTGAGTTATAGCAACAGGAGAGGAGCCATGGGCTTTACTGGTTGGTATGCTGTGGTGTCCCATTGTATGTGTGTGTCTCCAGGGGAAGACAATGAGGACTCAAGGGCTGGCTACTGGGGACTGTTTTCTGACTGGGGAAAAAACAGAGTGTTTTGGAGGCAGCAGCAGAAGCAGAAGCAGGAAGTGAACACTCTTCAATTCTCCATTAATAAAATACTTTTTCCTCATCTCATGGCTTTCTCACAAGGGCTGAAGCTTGCCTCCTTCACACACCCCCCCCCCCCAAAGAAGATGGTGAGATCACATCGAGCCATGGTGTGTGTGATAAAGCCAGAATTCCTCTTAATCCCTATGGTGGCTATTTTATGACATGAGAACTACAATTTTATTTTCGTAGTTGAAAAGCTATTATTACTCAACAGTTCTATCATAAAAGCACCTGCAGGCCATGCTTTATGATTGAAGACTGGTTGTGATAAGAATTGCCTTTGTTGAGAGACAGATTTACTTCCTGCCTAAAGAGACTGTGGTCAATGGACAGGCTGGCAGCTGAAAAAAGCTATTCCTGGTCCCAAAATTATTTAACCCCTTTTTAAGTTTTGCCTTTAAACACACAGAAGCCGAATGTGTGTGTCTAGGTATGATAAAAATCAAATCCTGGTTAGATCTTTAATACTTATATGTATATATTTATATTTAATGCTTTTGTTTCTGTATTTTTATGGTATACAAGAGCATGAAAAAAGAGGACCTGATTATGACTCAGTCATAATAATAGTATAATAGTCCATTACTGTAAGGGTGGTGAGCCACTGCAATGGGTTGCCCAGAAAAGTTGTGAATGCTCCATCGCTGGCAGTGTTCAAGGCCAGGCTGGACAGAGCCTTGGGTGGCATGGCTTAGTGGGAGGTGTCCCTGCGCATGGAATGGGGGTTGGACCTAGATGTTCTTAAGGTCTTTTCCAACTATTTCCCTAACTATTGTATGGTTCTATGACTTTCATTTAAGGATTCTAACATTTATTCTCGATAATATAGCTCATGATTTGCAAATATAATAAATATATATTGCTTTCTAATGTCAGCCAACATATTTGATGATGAATTAGTTGCCATTATATTTTTCAAATTTGCACACTAATGTGCTACCAGTTACTGCAAAAAATAACACTTAAAATGAAATACTATAATTGTTTTATCATTGTCAGATAGAGATGTTAGAAAAAAGGCCAAAAGATCAGAGGAAAAAAAAGTCACTGTGGTGAACACTGTAAGTCAGCAGCATGAAGAACAGATAGGTGGGCAGCCTGTGCAGATTCTAAGAAGCACTTTGAATCGAAGGCCACAGGATCGAGGAAGTGTCACATGCTTAGGCAGGTGAACAGGCAGAGCTTGCAACATGTGAAAACATCTTTAGATATCTAAGAAATCCCATTAATAATCTCTCAGCTGCAGGGCTGTGAAAAAATGAGGTACAATAAGCACTGATGTGAAACCTCAGAAAAAGAAATCAGAGGGAAAAATTAGCCTAGAGTGAGAAGTCAGATGACCCACTTGGTTGACAGCGTTTTAACCTTCTCTCTTAAATAAATGAACAGAAGCAGTAATTCATCATTGTTCTACCTCCTTGTCTCTCTTGTGAGCTCTCTGCCTCTCTCTTGCATGATTACATTAGGACATGAAGTCTGATTATTCATACAAGAAATGATTAATTTTTGTTTTAACTTATGGAATATCCTTTGCTGTGTCGACGCTGTGATCAAAAAAGATCTTCACTGCATAAAGTAAATGCCTTAAACATGAGCATGCTATAATTAACACCTAAATGTGTGCAGGTGTAAATGTATCAGAGCTATGTGGCAATGATACCATTCACATCAGCTGTCTGAATTGTATGTTTTTTTTTTTTTTTTTACTTTTGTTCCTTTTTGCCTGCTCATGCAAATCAAATAATTCTATGAAAACTCATCAGTTCAGAAAAAAATCATTGGAGTATTTTTCATAGTTCTACAGTGAACAACTTTAATACATTAAGACCTTCTTTTAAGCATTAAGCTTTCCTCCTTCCACCTGCCTCCTTCTTTTTTTCATTTCTAATGCTGTTGCTTAAGGCATATGTTGGCTGAACAATATATTTTGGTCCATACTGGATTCCTGGTTGACTTTAAACAGAAACAGCTTGTTTTCAAATTTTTTTTTTTGTTTTTGTGGATGTGGAATGTTTTCCTAGATTATTTTTCATGAAGCAGTAAGACCTGACTAGGGAAAATGAGGTGAAAAATGTAATGCTAATACTTTCCTGATTATAAACAGACTGCTCAGTCACCAAACTTTATAACAGACTAAGCTAGGGGAAAGATAATTGCTATTAACCTTCAGGTGCTAGGAAAGTGTCTCTTTCCAAGAAACACAAACATGAATTTACATCACAGAGATATAATTCTGAATAAGTAGACTTTTCCCTGAAAAAAATTTATTAATGTAGCTCTAAGACCCCTAGATAGTTTCCTGGGTGCATGTGTGTGTGCGTGTGTGTGTGTCTCCACATATTTGCTTCATGTGTATTTGGAGATTTAGTTTTGTTTTTTTTTTTTTTTTTCCAAAAATGAACATAACTACATGTATTAAATCCAAATCATGTTGTTTACTTGGATTTAGTAAAGAGAATTAATTTGCTTCTGATTCCAGTGAAGGAAATATTACTAAAGAACTAGTACTAAGGAAAAACAATGGGCTAACTGATCACTTTTTTTTATAATGAGAGGATAAAAACCAAGCCAGAACCTGAAATATTTGATGAATATTTATATTTTACTTCAAAAAAAGAAAGAAATCAATTTGCTTCCTTGCTCCCTGCCTCTTTATTTTTTACCTCTAGGTGAATCTGAGCAGCAAAAGATACTAAGTTTAATTTTCAGCTGAATTATTTCAGATATTTTGGTTATTGCACAGAGTTTCTCTAACAGCTGGCACAGTGAGTAAGACAATAGCTGATTACATGGATGCAGGAATGCTTGTCTAGCTGTTCTTAAAATGGCTTTCCTGCCAATGAAAACACACTGCAGAATTGCATCCTTAGATATCACATCTGAACAAGGATAAAAAGAAAATGGTACACATTCTAATCTTAGTTGTCCAGTGTACATTTCAAAACATGTTGGTGTACGGACATAGATAGTATTACGTCACAAAATAATATGATGTAACTGAAATTTGATTTCAAACGACTGACATGTAAAATAAAATTTGCATGCTAACATTTAATTAGAAATTGAATTTGTGAGCTGGAAAGAATAATATTTTAAACATTTGCTTGGCACAAAATCTAGACTTATTGTCTAGATACATTTGTTCCACATAGCAACATGGAAAGTCTAAAGACAGAATATACAATGTCATGACACAAATGAAGGAATGTGTCAATAAATAACTTGTTTTGAGTAACAACTACAGAATAAAGCAGCCATTGGAAAATTTTCATAGCCAATTGCTGCAATTTTAAAGATATTATCTCATTAATTTTCACTTGAACCATTCAGTAAGATATATCTGCCAACTTTATAGGTGTATTTCAGCCTATACTTGAACTTTTTTGAGTAAGACAGACTTTGTATAGGGAAAATCATGAAATTACACTGCCGGAAAAGAAATATATTACCATTATTTGAGTCTTTTTCTTAACTAAAAAGAAATCCCTAGGAGAAACTTAACTGTTTGGTGTTTAACAGAGCAACAGAGGGACCAGCTAAGAGAATTGGCAGGGAGAATGTGAGGGGTAAAAGAACTTTTTTATGAATTCCCGTGGAGGTTATTAATCGGTCCTGTTATGGAACATCTTTATGTTATGTAGCCATCAGTTTGTGACTTGTCAGTAGTGTGTGATGTTTCTCTAAGATCCACAGCAAGAGACTTAATAGCTGTCCTTCAAGAAGGGATAGCCAAAATGCAAGGAAGCACTACTACAGAAAAAGAGATCCTTTGATGAAATAGTACTTTGTCGAACAGAATAACAGGTAGGGGAAAGGAACAAGTTAGAAAAAAATTTGAAAACTACATTATTTTTTAAGTTGTCCTCAATTCAGCAGTAGCAGTCATTTTTCTCCTTCTTAGTAGCTGGTGCAGTGCTGTGGTTTTGACTTTCAGCCTGGGAACGGCACTGATAACACTGATGTTGTTGCTCAGTAATGTTTACTCTGGCCAAGGATTTTGTGAGTCTCATGCTCTGCCAGGGAGGAGAGGAAACCAGGAGGAAGCAGAGACAGGACACCTGACCCAAACTAACCAGAGCTGTATTCCACACCACAGCACACCATGCCCAGTACATAAAGGGGGGGCAGTCACGTGGAAGGGCTAGATCACTTCTTGGGTCAGGCTGGGTATCAGTTGGCGGGTGGTTGAGCGGTATTCTCTTCCCTTGTTTCCCTTGTCATCATTATTATTGGTGGTATCAGCAGTGGGTTTGTGTTATACCTTAGTTACTGAAC